>JAQIXL010001320.1:0-19025 GCA_034700245.1 Poikilolaimus oxycercus
GCCCGCGGACCTCCGGGCCGGGCCCGGGCCGGCCCGGGCCGGCCCGGCCCGGGCCGGCCCGGCCCGTTAACACCCCTGAGAGAAAGGCGTCGGGGGAAGAAGACGTTCAAACTAGACCTGTATGTGGGAGGAGACAGAGAGAGAAAAGCGCAAGAGTGAAAGTGGTTTGGCGCGCGCGCCCTCCTCTTCGTCTTCTGTGGCGGCAGCAGCACAGAGACGACGATGAGCGGCCGACGGACCGGCGGTGGCGCCGCCGGGCAGTCGGTTCCGCTCTTCGTTGTTTCCCTTGTCATCGTCCTTCTGCAGCTTCTGCAAACGGCTGAGGCCGCCACTCGACAGCCGAATATCTTATTCGTCCTCGCGGATGATCTCGGATACAATGACGTGGACTGGAAGGACACGAGGTGTGCTCTCCTCTTTCCTCTTTTCGCTCCGATCTCCCCTTCCTCACGTCGCCCACGGCCTCCTATTCTTCTTTCTATTCTTTGCCTTCTTCCGCTACGCAATATTCGTGAGAGAGAGCATCGTCGGGTTGCAGACTGCATACGCCGAATCTCCGGGCGTTGGCCTTCTCGCAGAACACGGTCCAACTCGCCAACTCTTACGTCAACCAGCTGTGCACTCCGTAAGGAAACCAACATCTAAGAGCATTGACGAAGAGCGCTTCTTCTTCGTTTTCTTGTTGTATCGTCCTTCGTAAGCGAGAGCGATGCGCGTGTCGTCGAGGTCTTCTGTCTCGAGGAGACGAGGAACTCGTTCGAGTCCTCGCTAGTATGGCGCGCGCCCCTTCGACGCCAGGCAGCCACCACCTCCCCGCCAAGGGCACACAGTCGCCAAGAAAGCACGTCGCGGCTCGGGGGCGAAAATTGGCTGCCTAAGACCCACCGACTAGACCCTGAACCTCCGGGCGCTCCCCATGAGAAAGAACCTTTCCCAGGAATCAAATTTTGTTGTGACCAAAGAGGCCACAATCCGGGTGTCGCCCTTCCCCTCTCCCTCGCAGTGTCCACACAGACCCTCGTCGCCCTCGCCAGTCCGTCGTTTGGAATGAAAACGACGTCGGGTTTGTGGCGCTGCGCGCACGCGGCATGAGTCTGCTCTCAGAAGACGAGGAAGCAAAAGAAGAAGAAGAGGAAGAGAAAACATGAAAGAAGTCTTGCAGGACACGATCCGCCCTTATGACCGGCTACTATCCATTTCGTCTTGGAACACAGGTTCGTCTTGATGCTTTCGCCCACGCACCTCGTTGATCCGTTCTCTTTGGGAAATGCACGAAGGAAACCCGCAGCCTCATTGGCGGGTTTCTTGGCATTCGTATGTCTGTCGTGGGTTGCTCTCTCCTCTTCTCTCTTCTTCTCCTGATGATTAGTCGACACTCTGACAGCGAGCAAGCGCTTTCCCCCTCAATGACGCCTTCGGGTGGCCCGGAACAAATTTTTTCTTTACTCGATGACCACACACGATGATTGACTGAGGGACATTTATTTGTAGAATGGCGTCTTCCTTCACATGGAGCCGACTGGAGTGCCGATGATTTTCCCATTTGTGCCTCAAAACCTGCGAGCACTCGGTTACAAGACGTATATGATCGGCAAATGGCATCTCGGCTATTGTCGACAAGAATTGTTGCCGACATCACGAGGCTTCGACTACTTCTATGGGTACTACGGGCCACAAACGGGATACTTCAACCACAGTGCTGGTTCGTTAATGCATTACACCGTCTGACGTGTTCCTCTCTCTTTCAGATCAGTACCACCGTGACCTACGACGGGTCGTCAGGGGGTTGGATCTCTTCACGGAAGAGCAACCGGGTGTTAGCGTCCCCGACTTCTCCAAGAACGGCACATACTCGACGGTGCGTGGAAGTCCTCTTGGAACCGGGGAGAGAGGGAAGGGCCTGCTAGTAGTTTCTGTCACATTTTGCGAGGTCCTTGACGAGAATTCCTTGCCCGCTCGCGCGCTTTCCAAATGATCTTCTTCAATTGAACATTGAATAGACTGTATTTATAGAAGTGGGCGCCGCTGTCTCCCGCAGTGAAAAGGCGCCGAAAGAACGAGAGCTAGAAACGCTTGACTGCGGCGAACTAGCTGCTCATTTCGACGCTTTTGAGCTAGTTGAGGGCCACGTGTGAATGAGATGCAAACTCCGCATTCTCTAAGAGAAAAGAGGGCCGGGCGAACCAGGCTACTCACTAATTGTTTTTCTCTTGCTTACAGGATCTCTTCGCCGCCGAGACTATCCGGATCTTAGACAAGCACGACTTTGCTGAGAAGCCTTTCTTCACGTTTCTCTCCTTTCAGTCGGTTCACGCACCTCTTCAGGTAAGAGAGAAGAAGACACAAAGAGACTCTTTTTCTTGTTCATCAAAAGTCTCCCTTGTTCTCGGCAGAAAAGAGTTCAAGAGGCACGCGCAACCCAGCCAATTACACCTTCTTTTACTCGCCCACGCCCGTCAAGTCACCCGGCGCTTCTTCCTCGACTACCTGACTGCTTTGATTTGCCAGACGACCCCCTTTTCAGGTTCCTCGCTATTATGACCAGTTCTGCACGGCTTTCGAGATGACAAACCGACGCGTTTATTGCGGTAAGATGCCCGCCGGCTAACGAGTCTTGCTTTTCTCGTACTGCAGCAATGTTAGCCGCCATGGATGAATCTGTCGGGACGGTCGTGGACTATCTGCGCGAGAAAGGCGAACTCAACAACACGATCATAATCTTCAGTAGTGATGTCTGCTCTATCTAAAGTACCCCTTTTAAACTCGTTTCTGCAGAATGGAGGAGGAGTGGAGTTCGGAGCCACCAACTACCCATTGCGCGGCGAGAAGGACACCCTCTGGGAGGGTGGCACGAAGACGAATACCTTCGTGTATGCACCACGATATGTGAGCCAGTTCGCTGTCCGTCCAGAGTGAGTGGCGAGGCATTCGACCGCAACTGACGAGTCACTCTCCAGGCTCTTTCACGTCATCGACTGGCATGCGACTCTCCTCGGCATGGCCGGCCATGAGATCAAAGCCTACGGTGGGTCGCCCCTCTCAATGGCCTTGAACCTGGGCGTCTTTAGGAGACGGCATCAACCAGTGGGACTACATTCGAACGGGTGTGCCGACGCTTCGTCGCTTCCAATTCATTTACAACATCGGTGAACGGGGCTCTGCAATCAGGTGTGCTTTGGAGGGCTTTCAAAAGGGCGGTCTTGCAGAGACGGCGAATACAAGCTAATCTACGGGTCTCCACTGAGGCGAAAGGAAACGGATTCAAGTTCCGATCGTATTCGACTCTTCCGCATTACAAGTCAGACCTTGACTTAAACTCAACTCGTTCAGGAGACCCAAGCGAGTCAAATGATCTCTCATACACGCATCCACATATTGTTCGTCGACTCCGCAACAAACTTCTTGGGTTTGCCAAGTATAAACGGAAGTCTCTTCGACTTCCGCTGAATCTCTGGGGCAATCCGGAGCGCTTTAACAGCACTTACTCTAGTTATTGGTGTTTAGAATCGGAAGAGAACACTGTATAGGTTGTAGCTAACCAGTAGTTGTAATGATCAAAAACCAAAAAATACGCGGTATTCATGAGGGATCTGAGCTCTCACCGAAGCGTCCACGTCCTTCCTCTACCTCTCATGCATCTCATTGTTGCCTTGCTTGAGATTTCATTCTCTTTCTTGATCGTCTTTGTGATTTCTTCACGGTCACTGCCTCCTCCCGTCCCTCCGCTCGTTGTTTTACCCCCTTCACCCGATTGTTTGTTGAGAGAGTGCATAAAGAGCATCCGCTCCCCGGGCCTGACACCTCTAGGCGACTCGGCCGCACCCGGCCAGCGCAACGCGTCACCTGCTTGTCGAGATCTCGCGCACACCGAAGAAGCGAGAGACGGTGGAAAAAGGACTGAGCCTAAAGGTGTAGTCGAGAGGCGCACTGAGCCCCCGCCAAGCAGAGTGTGAATGTGGAGAGTGGTGGCGCTGATCGTTCTTCTTTTACTGGTTTGCGCTTCTGTTACGTCTTTTATGGAGCAGATTCCCGAAGCGAGATTTGAGGAGTTCTCGCCGTACGATAACTCAACGACTCATCCGGAGGCATCGTGCGAGGCTGTCATCTGCAGCGCCGGCTACGAGTGCATCGAGGCCGAGTGCGTCTATCGTCGTGACTGTCCCATGATTCTGCCCGAGTCCACCAAACCCGGCTGTGAATACGAGGTCTGGTGCATTGAAGTGTGACCCTCTTCTGGTTGTTTTCAGATGGAAGCGGACGAGCGCGGCTGTTTACTCCCGATCCTGAACTGCATCTGCGGCAACCATGCGCACATCTCCAACTGCAATGTGAGAGCGTGACTGATGGAATATTATTGGTGAATGTGGGCTTTGGGAAGGCGCCGGAAACGTTCCGCATGTGGGGTCTCCTTCTGACGTCAAAGGCGTGGGTCTGCACAAAATGCCAGTTGATTGCAGCCGGACGAGACGACGGATCGGTGCTCGGTGAGGTGTTTCGGTGGATGCCTCTGCGATGAGGGATACATCTATCTGGGCAAGGGAGAGGCGAACGGTTGCGTGCCACAAGACTTATGCCCGTTTCATGCAGGTTCAAAGCGTCTGTATATGAGAAAGAAATTCTAGCGAAACTCTCGAAATGCCCTGCTAATGAGGAATGGTCCGACTGCGGCGAATGCGGGACTACTTGTGAAGGCGGAATAACTCGCGCGTGCAGTGGTTGTCATGGACCGCCAGCTTGTGTTTGTGCTGATGGCTTCAAACGTTCCGAGACCGGGGCCTGTGTGCCCGTCAGTCTGTGCACTTCACGTAAGTTCAAGAACGCGCAAAAAGAAGCGGTTATAGAATGTGGAGAGAACGAGCTACTTTACGAATGTGGCACCGCTTGCGAGCCGAGTTGTCAGGATCCGCGCCCCGAACCTTGCATCCAACAGTGTGTTGTACGCGTTTGTCAGTGCCGTGAGGGTTTTGTCCGTCATCGAGGCACTGGAGTGTGCTTGCCATATCATAAGTGTCGCTTTATGGCGCCTTTCGAAAAGTAGCTCAATGGGAATTGAAGAGTCATTTACGCCCTCATAAGCTCATTGATGAGATTTCTGCGCACCCTCTGTGAAACGGTCTAATCGTCTTGGTTAGCCCCATAAGCTTTCCCATCGCGGGTCTACCTTTTACAATTGAAAAACGTTAAATTCTATTTATAAACCATTGTTTTTCCAATAAATATTTGAAAACCCACTTCGCACAACACTTTTTAGCACTTGAGAAAAGACTTGTGTGAAGTGACTCTTTCGAATTGCGCGCCTTGCCCGATTCACGGCGCCGTCGCATGTGATTCTTCTCAGAGAGGGAGAGCGCGAGCGGCGCCACAGCTGAGAGAAGCGGGCGCCGCTGTGTTCCCGGGGCCCAGTGCCCTCTTCTTCTTCTTCTTCCCCACGTACACAAGCCATGGGTCAGGAGTCCTCACTGCCCGAGCCTATCCCTCGAGGGGCTCCACTCTCTCCCACTCGACCATCTTCATCCGCACCAACACTATCCTCTTCGGCCTTGTCTTCATCGCCGCCCTTCGCCTCGTCGTCGCTGCCACGCTCCTCGCCCGGTTCACGCTTTCGAGGCAGGAAGCTGAAGTTCCTCACAATCACTTGGAACGAGTTCATCGCTCATATCGCTGATCTCAATCGAAGGTTCGTGTTTTTCTCGTTTCCCCACCTCGACCTTCAAACAATTTCGTGTGTGCAGGGCAGAAGGCAAAGCCGACTTCTTTCAGGTGTAAAAATGTGCCCGACGAGGAGAACACGTTCCTGTTCTTTGCACTAAAGCGAGGCTCGGCCGAGAATTTCGCTTGGAAGGCAACCGTCCGCATTTGCTGCCTCAAGGTGAGAGGGCACTTGGTCTCTTTAAGGGCCGCGTGCGCGGGGCGAGGTCGTAACCGGTTTCGAAATAGTCAACTAACTGTCGCGACCCCATCGATGACACATCATGTTTCAGGTGGATGCATCCACGTTGCAAGTGCGTTCGTACAGACTGATGAGACTCGGGGAGTTCCTCGATTCTTATGAAACAATCCTCTCGATGGTGGACAAGCAAGGAGCAGCCCTCATACCCGCTCCAGCGACTCTCGTTGAGCAACTCGGTGACGATCCTATCGACGCCGCTGCCACGCTTGCCAAGAGCGATCACATGCTCGCTTCACAGATTCTCGCTGAAAGGTAAACACATATTGACACATTGTTGACGAGGCGTTCTTCTTCTTGCAGCGCTTGCGATGACGGCAAATGCTCGGTGTGTATGGATCGCGAGCCCGACACCCTTCTGCCATGTATGCACAGCTTCTGCCTCGTTTGGTAAGAAACATGATTCATTTGAAATGGCTCTTCTTTCAGCGTGTTGGGATGGGCCGAGCGACGACTCACGTTCAGTTGCCCATTGTGCAACACAACACAACAACATCCACTCGAAGACGCCTGGGTAGTGCCCGATGCTCCCGATGAACAAGAAATCGCCGGCTACCTGACTTCGCTCGGAGTGTCACCAACCCATAGACACCACATCTTGTAAATATGTTTACTTTCTTTGTCTTCATCCCTTATGATATGGAGCCGGTGAGTTTAGAGAACAAACTGTGTTCAACGCCTTCCTGTGAGTGAGCCATTCCATGCTACTGCATACTCTAGTTTTTGTTTTTGTTTTTCTTCCTCGTCTTCCTCGTCCACAGCCAAATGCGACTTCACTGAACTAGTTCAGATCTCTCAGTGCGTGTTGGTAGCTCATTTTTCACCATTCTCCTCTTTGGCTTCGCGCGATGCTTTACGAACACTCCCTTACGAGTATGAGATAAATTTTGTTGTTTTCCTATCAGCCCAGTCAACATGTGACGAAACCTAAAAGATACTACAGTGACAATATGAGGGACGCACCTGGAATTTGCATTTTTGAAACAAACGTCAAACGGCATCGAATGATCGAGAAGAGAAGTGGTGCAAAAAATAGATGAACGTCCAAGCGGCTCTCCCATTGGTAAAATCGGCTTGCCGTGATGCGCGCGAGGCCTCTCACGTGTGGTGTGCGGGCTTCCTGAGGCTGTTGACATCCGGGTGCACGGCGGCCAAGAAGAGGATATGCTCGTTCAACGCGGGCGAAGAGCCGTCGGGCGTCACAAGCGCCGTGTGAGAGAGGCGCGAGGGGAGGAGACGACGACGGAAATTGAGAATCCCTGTGGAGGTGGATTAGCCGTGCCACCGGCGCGCCTCCTTCTTCATAACGACCGGGGAGCCCCTTCGACTGTGGACAGCGCCGATTAGTCTCGTCTCGTCGTCCGGTGGAAGAAAGCTGCAATGGAGGACGAGACGCTTCCACCACCGTCAGCAGATCCTTCGAGAAATCATTCCCTCGCTTCAACCGTCCCTCCTCTGACCAAGGATGTTGTTGTCTCGCTTCGACCAGAATCCGGAGAGCGTTCACTGTCCATTTCGACCTGTGCGGATTCCATCTCAGTGGAGATGTCGACTGTATCACCTGGACCATCACCCTGTCCATCTCCAAGTCCCTTGCCGTCCCGCACTCCTTCGCCCACTCCTCGACCCTCAGCTGTGGCTCCGAATGCGAGCAGTCACTTTGTGATCGCCAGTGAACTCTTTCAACAACGTGTGGCGCTGGCGATCCACGGAGGAATCTACCTGAGCGTCGGCTTCGCCACCTCTTTCCTCTCCCTCTCTAATGGTCACTTCTCCTGCACATCCAGATTGCTGCCCATGCAGTTGTTTTGGACTTACTTCGCGTTCCATGCCACCTATTTCATGGGAACAACACTAAGCGCCTATATTGGGAAGCGGTAAGTGTGAGAGATGTGCTTTCGAATGTTTTCAGGATCGACGAATACCGCGTGATGTTCGTTTGTTCGGCTGCTGCAATGCTCGGACTGTGGATGGCATCGTTGGCAAAGGGACGAGACTGGGCTCTTACAGCTTCGTTCTCTCTCACGGGATTGGCTCTTGGGACGGCTTCCTCGACAGTCAACGTTTCATTTATTGCTAAGTTCCCGCAAGAAGGATACATTCTCACAAACGTAAGACTACTAACAGAGGTCAAGAGACTTTTTAGATCTTGCATATCTGCTATGCGTTTGGTGTGTTTGGAGCGTCGTTGATTTTCCGATCGCCTTCCGAGTCCACCAAGGAATGCTCCCTCGCACAGCAAAGCGGGTTAGTGGTCATGGGCGTATTGAGATCATGGGATACCAAATCCGAGCTATTCTCCCTTCTGTCAATGAATTCATTATCATGAGAGGTTTCTTCTTCAGGGGCGCCTACGGTGAATTCCAGCTGATCCCCGCGTTCAATTTGGACGTCGTCCACTTCTGCTATGCTCTTGTGCAGGTGCACACAACTTTATGGTTTGATGAAATTGAACATTTTAGGTAGTTCTCATGTTCTTCATGATTACGAGAAAAAAGGCGTCGGCTAGAAATCGGGAACAAAAAGATTATGAGGATCTTGAACAAGGTAAGCTTGAAAAGTAGAGGAAGTGACTGATGAATGTTCAGCTAAATGGGATGGTGACTGTGTTCGCCTCGTCTTGCTTTGCACGGCGATCGTCTGTGTGACCAGCGCCCTCTTCACCCTTTTTCCCTTCTTCCTCTTTACGCAGGCTAAGCGCCGTTTGCTGGATTACCAGATCTTCACGGTGAGAAGCTCTTCTTATGAGACTGAAGTTGTCCTGTACTTATAGGCCTTCTTCGTCATCGGCCGGATCGCAACGCTCTTTGCTTCCTACCGAGCAGCGCCTTACTTTATCATTGGCATCAGTATTGTAAGTTTACAGCACAAATGCTTATTCCTTTAGATTGGCTGCGGTATGTCCTGCTGTTGGTTTGTCTTCGAAGATCTCTTTCTGCTTGGAGCTGCGACTTTCGGCTTCTTTCTCGCTGCATTCTTGCCCTCAATGTTGATCTACTTGAAGCAGTCCGTGTCTCTCAGTGGTGAGTTTTATTTCTCCCGTAGTGTGGTCTTTTTCTGGTTAATGCGGAAGGAAACACACCAGAATGCGGAAGTTTTAAGAGGGCAAAGGGAAAATGCTTTCAATCAGCAAAAGCACGATTTGCACTCTTGCAGTGGACACACTTTACATCATGATCGCTGGTTCGTCCTTTGGAAATCTCGTCTACCCCCTCTTCCTTACACAGGTATGTAAAGGGGGAGAGGAAGGAAAACAGGAAGCCCTACGTAGCGTCCATTCCACATACTCGCCACTGCCCCCGGGGCAATCATCGTGCATCGATAGCCCTGTCTCGTTCTGACGGAATTAGTCAATTAGAGAGGATTTTGATCCTACACGGAGAACGCTGGTCGGGGTCAACCACTTTCCTTCCCTGCAGTCTCGATTAGACGAGAAAAACGAGATGACTTATGAGACATGTCGCTAGAGAAACAAAAAACCTTCTTCCGCCGCCCCCATCACGTGGTCGCCCCGGAGACCCGGCAAGGATTTCCAAGTGCTCAAAGGGAAATTGCCTCTGAATCACAGCAAGCAGAGTGGGCGCTGACAGAGAGAGTGAGGTTGTGAGAGAGTGAGGCAGATAGAAAAAACGTTCTCTTTTTACAGTCGTCATCATCCGGAAGCCGGGTCTTCATTGCCGTCAACTTTGTCGCAGTCCTCCTCCTGCTTCTCCTCTACGTGTCCATGCTCAACGTGCAGGCGCAGCAGCAGCGAACGAAAGGTTTCGTGACGCACAAGTGAAGAGGCAATCTCCTGTCATTTTCAGCCAGTCAAGACCAAGTAAAGGTCTTCATCGACCGCTTCTTCTCGGGCGAGAACATGTTGAAGCGAACTCGTTCAATTCGTCCCTTGATCTCTCGACTCAGACCCAATTCCTATAGAAAACTCCGGACACGACGTGCTAATCGGCCGAATGTCCCCAAAATCGAAGTCACCATTGAGAAAGAACCGCAGATTGTGCCCTATTGACATTCTCCTCTTCCCTCTTCTCTCTTCTCTAAGACTGTCTCTGTTTCCCTCTAAGAACTGATACGTGACGTGATCGCTTCGCTCTCAATCTTCTCCGCGGTGATGTACACACACTTGTATGTATAAATAGGCCTCATTAATCGAATCTATTGCCTCCCTCGAACTAGCAAACATGGACGACCAATTTCGGACATGCCAGAGCGGATTCACGGACTGCGAAATTTGTGTGGCTGGTTTTTTGGGCGCGCAGCATTGGGGACCCCCCTCTGCATTTCAAATGATTTCCGGCCGAACAACTTATGGCCGGACCGCTAGTGCACGCAGCCCCCCTTAATCCTCCATGTCGTGACTCCTAGCAGACGAGACAGAGGCCGATGGGGGGTCGTGCTAATTGATTTCAACTCTCAGGGGAGAGTGAACCCGCGAGTGACGGCGGTGGCGGGCCAAGGCGTCAACAGGAATTGTTGTCTTCTCGGGTGTCGGTCTTTGCCGCCTCGCGTTTCGAAACGTGCCATGGCCCCATGGGCCATAGGAGTAGAATGTTCCGCGTTCAAACCCGTGGTTTGTCGGTGACGCAAGACAGCGCGACGCCTCCCTTACTCTTTAGCAACTCGCCATTCTTTCACTCTGATTCAATGCGCGTTGGCGGGAACCTTCCTTTCTCTTCTCTCTCCCCTCGTTCTCCGCTCGCGTTCTTTCTCCCCGCGTTCTGACTCATCGCGTTGGTTATCAGGAGCCATGCGAAGAAAACACGTACGGATCTCCGAGAGCCTTCGGACGACTACAGATGGAGAAGACACCGATGCCACGTATCATGATCGTCTCGGTGATGATGCCGCGGCTGACAGCGATGTGGAGTAAGCTTCATTATAATGATGCAACTAATCTCCAGGTTCTTTCGAAGGAGGCGAAAGGCTCGAGAGGAATTGGAAGCGGATCGATTTCGGATGATCAACGAAAGAGTCGTAAACGACATCACAATGGATATCTTCTACAAGCCACACACTATAACAATTCTCCTAGCCATTTGTGCTTTCCTCATTTACAAGGCCTTTACCTTGTAAATCTGAACTTCCATTAAGACTCTTCAACCTTCAGAAGCGGAACTGACACTCGATTAAATATCTACGACGGACTTCTTGGCGCTCTCGCGCTCTTTGTGGTCGTTAGTGCCTTGGCCTTTCCAAATGGTTTGATTTCATCTTCACATTTAGTTTGTCCTCTTTAATGTCTCGGGAAAGAAGACGCACGTACGCAATACGGTTGCCTTTTCAGGACCTTTCATCCGACCGCATCCCGTTTTCTGGCGGATTATCTTCGGCTTGAGTGTCGTCTACATGATCCTGCTTCAATTCGCCCTTTTCCAAAACTATGCCGACATCAAGAATGTTTTAATTTGGCTCGATCCGGTGCGGCTCTCGCAGGAGAAGCTTGCCGAAAAGGTATTGCTAAAAGCTCGTTCAACAACAAAAATCCAGGACTATGCAGTGAATTGTTCTGACTTGACGTTGGGCAGATTATGGGAGAACATGGACATATTTGCCCTCGCCCATTTCATCGGCTGGGCAACGAAGGCGATCCTCATTCGGCACTCGATCCTCTGCTGGTACATCTCCATATGTTGGGAGCTCACTGAGGTTGGCTGCTGGCTTGAAACATGAACCGTGAAGGTTGTCTTCTCTCATATGCTTCCGAACTTCAAAGAGTGCTGGTGGGATATTCTTCTGCTCGACATTCTCCTGTGCAACGGTCTCGGCATCTGGGTTGGCCTCAAGATCTGTCACTTCTTTGAAATGCGACAATTCCATTGGGAGAGCATCAAGTGAGTCCTCCTTGTTATTTTGAGTACGCATTGAACAGAGACATCAAGACGACGGGTGGAAAGGTGAAGCGCGCTGTCCTGCAATTCACTCCGGAGAGTTGGACGCCGATTCAGTGGCTGGAAAGTTTCACCATGAGAAGAGTTATCGCCGTTTATTTGTTCGTGCTCGTTTGGCTGGTTCGTTCTTCATCCTCAGGCACATCGTTGTCTGGTTTCAGTTTACGGAGCTTAACACTTTCTTCATGAAACACATCTTCGCCGTGGACACCTCACATCCTATTGTCTTCTGGAGGATTGTGCTCATCTGCTTCATCACAGCCCCAACGATACAGTAAGTTCCTTTCAACACTCATGAGTCCTTTAAAGGCAGTACTACTCCTATGCCACTGACCCGCTGGTCAAGCGTGTCGGTATGCAATGCTGGGTCTACCTCGCCATAATGGCTCTCGAGTCTGCGATCTGCATCAAGTTTGGTCGTAAACAATTCCCTCACGTTCAACTCGCCATCCTCTCGGCTTGGATTCTTTTCCTGGTTGGTTTTTGCCCTCGTTGAGGAGAGAGATTCTCAGATTGTGGGTACATTCGTCGTTATCTGGATTTCCATTCGATGGGCAGAGCGATGCGCGGTAAGTGCGAGATCTTTGACCCCCTCAAGTCACACCCTTCAGGCGACAAAGAAGGTGGAAGTGAATGGAACTCAACGGCATTGCTACCTCGACTCCAGCTACGAGAATCTCGGTCTCATTAGCGACGATGTACGACGACGCCGTCGTTCACTCGGAATTGCTGAATCGGACTGAACCTTCTCGAAGGAGTTGTTTGTTCAAAGATCGTCTTCTTCTCCTCTTCATGCCAGCGGCGTATCGTCATATCACGAGGCACTGGCGTTGTCATACTGCTGTATAACGCTGCAAGCAAAGGTTTCTCTCCTCACATGATGTGCTTGCGTGCCCTGCTTGTGTTTTTGTTTTCATTCCTTCTCTTTCCTTCTTCTTCTCCTTCGCGTATACGCGCGACGGCTTTAAAGTCACGATCTTTCTCTTTTTTTCCCTTACTCACATTTCCTTTCCTCCTTCAAAAGACGTCTCGGGTACGCGACCTTTAACCACTGCTGCTTCTCCTTCTCCGTCATAATAATGTCTGCGCTAATCTCTGTATTCATCGCTGGTGATGATGAGCAATTCACACACGATCCGGCATCTCATGTTGTTGTGACGACACTCGGTACAATCAGACATAACAAATAAATGGGCTTTATTGGGAAATCTTGAAGTATCAACAAGGGGTTTAACAGGCAGGTTTTAACCGTGAGAATATAGGAACGTCCAACATGGACCCGCATTGAACTCGGCGAGATAAATAAGGAGAGACGTCTTCAGTGGTGCATAAGAGCGCCGAGGTAGTACTGGACCGGGCATTGCTCCTTCACTTCGGCCACCATCCGCTTACATCTTTCTTTGTCTGAAGAGAAGTGCAAATTAAGAAGATCTCACTTCTCTTGTTGGAGAGTCCAGCGACTGAGAAGAGACCCTGAGAGTTCACGTAGTGTGTATCTTCAGCTGCGTTCGCCTCCCTCACGAGAAGTTCTTCGAAGGTACGATACATGCAGTCTTCGGAACTCGGACACGTCTAAACATAACTCTTCGGTTCGTGCATGTCGTCATTTTTAAAGTCGGCCGCGTCGAAACGGCGCGGTCTGTCACGTCGAAAGATCGTAATCAAAAAGAGGAGGGCTGTTTTGTTGCTACCCGGTGCAAAGAAATACCGTACATATCCATCGAGTCCTCGGCGGCTGCACTCGACGTAAGAGCAGGAGATGAAGTAGCTGCCATCACCGGCATCCTTGAAGTCGTCAAGGACCGAAGAGAGCTTGAACTCGATGCGCACCGGGTTCATCGACTCGTAGATGGCCATGTTGCGTCGCACCGGGCATCTGCAAATTGCTTACAAAAGAAACTATTCCCACCCATCGGCGATGATCGTGTTGTTGATGGCCTCCTTCTCACCGACGCGCAGAAGATGACAACGTCGAGGCCACAATCGAGAATTCACACCGAAGTTGTTCTCTGGGAAGTTCATTTTTCTGGAAATTGAACCCACTGTAAGCTCCTTCGGGGAAGAATGAGAGCTTCTCGGTGTATTCGATGACGGGATAGTAGCCGAAACTGTTCACAGCCAAGTCCCTCCTGCACTCCTCAACTGAATCCGAGGCTGATCGACACATTCGGATGCTGACTTTAGATTCGACCAAGGAAATCAGCTAAAACGGATTGAGAGTGAAATTAGTTGAAAGCTCACGTTCAGGAAGCCGAGAAGGAGGAGGCCGACGACGGCACTGACGTGAGATCTCATCGTGGCGATCTCTGAGCCCCTCTCTTGCGAGCCGACCGACCGTTTGCTAGCCGACACGACGCGACGAATGTGTCGCGGCACGGTCCGGTTTTACACTTTCAAGTCGCGGGGAGGATTGTCGGCGTTGCCCCTTTCTGTTAGCGTCGACGACGCGCTGCACCGTCTCCCTCGCACGTGAGTCAAGTCGTGAAGAATTTCATTTTCGACGGCCGCCAGCCATGGCTAAACGGGCCAAGAGACGAAGGGATTAACGTGAACGCCTCGTGTAATTGCTTGAAGTGGCCAAGAGGAAAGACGTGAGAAACATTCGGAGAATCTCGTCTTGCTCGTGCCGTTTCCTTCCTTGGATCTCCGGGACTGGAACTGACATTTCAACATCAAACCCCTTAAAGAGAGCGACGATCGTCAAGGTGAAAGCACTCACGGGGCTTGTTCGCGACGCAGCGGCTGACATTCAAAAACCCCACCTGCCGCCTTCGTCTGCACAAATCGGTTCTTGAGCGCGGTCAGCTTGAAGGCGAAGAGGACCAAAATGCTTTCTGATCACGCAATGCGCCCTTTTGGATTAGCAACATTTCAGCCCTTTAGAGGAGGAGAGGGAGGAGAAAGATGGAAAATGTGGCTTTGACACAAACACAGAGACACGTGTGGGCGGAGGTGGTGTTTACTAATTGTTAGCGCCGCCGCCGTGTCAAAGGCTTGTTGCTGAGGGAATTTTCCGTGAAAGAAGTCTCGTGGTGCACGCTGATGAACTCAATTAGCGTGTCTATCCTGAACGTTGTGGCTGTCACCATCTGGCTGGTATATCGCTTCTCTCTCTTCTCTCCCAGTCAACTCACTCTCGGGGCTTCTAAGTGGCGCGCTGAGCGAGCCCGGTGGGCGCCCTCCGGTAATTGAGAGTTGACGGCTGGACGCTCGTTAGCGCGTGCACCTGCCTCGCTCGGACGGGCAGACCCCTCGTGGTCGAGGCTGACCAGTCAGTCGCCTCGACGAGAGAGCGAGCCCAATTAGGAACCATGAGGAAGGTCGCCGCCGAGCTTGTCTGTCCTGAGGCTTCAATCCATGCCGCCGCCTTTCTCCTCTTCTTCCACCTACTCACCTACTTTAAGTCTTGTGTGTTTACTTCATCGAAGCGCACCGAAGCGGGGTACGCCCGCGTATATTTTCACCTGTGTCGCTCACACGATTACATTTTCTCCGTCCGCCGCTAGAGCTTGTGAGCATTGCTATGGGATAGTCGTCGTGGCGGCTGTCTCAACTAATGCCACTCACCACATTCACTCTTTCGCTTCACCTCCGTTCCTATCTCTCTTCCCCCGCACTCCTTTCCACCCACCAACGACATTTTCAGTCTCTTTTCATCTTCTGTGCAAACATTTGCCGTGTGGTTCATTCAGTGAAATGGTTCTTCTGCCTATTGTGTTGAAATGGCTCATGGGACATGCTCTATACCTCACACGCCCCGACAAGGCTTCGCTTGCAAGAGTTTTGCGTCTTCGTGTGTGTGATGATGATGCGAGAAGCTGATCCGCTTTGCTAATCCGCGCGCAGTGCCGTAGATGGACGAGCGACTGCCCTCTGTTAGCTGGTTCCTCAGCTGCGGTCGGCTGTGTCGGACGCCTCCCGACAACACAGACTCTGCTGCTGCACCGAGCCATATGACGCGTCGCGACTCCTCCGTCACAAAGGTTAGCACCGCGCTCCGCTTACTTCCTTCCGATGCGTATAGGGAACATTTATGTGGTTCTCGTCGTGCTGAAGTATTACCGGGAAGGCAAGAAGGGGAAGGATCAGTGCTGTCTATCTTCGCTACGCTACATTCGCCGATTCCTCGCTTTCCTCATTTAGTTAAGAAGGAAGAGGGGGGGGGGGGGAAGGGGGAGGAGGAGAGAGCGAGTGAGAGGAGTGGGTGGAGGTGTGGCCACGACGCCCCTGCTTGCAGGACGAGGACGAAGGATCGCCCATTGACTACCGTGAGGAAGACATTCGACCGGCGGCGAGCTACCGTCAGCTCATCACCGAGGCCATTGCGGCCATTGAGCCGTGCAAAGGGGACAAGATCCTCCTCAGCGACATTTATGCCTATCTGAAGGAGAACTATGCCTTCTTCCGGAACTCGGACTCCTCGTGGAAGGTTCGTGTGTGTCTCATACCAAATTGTGTTTCCGCTCCGGCTGTCAACTTATTAGTTGAGAGTGTGCAATTTCAAAGAAAGCTCCCTCCCTCTGTTCGTTGCAATCATCTGCTTCTTTTCAGAACTCCATTCGTCACAATCTCGCGCAAAACAAGTTCTTCATGAAGGTGCCGAGGAGTAGCGGTGAAGCGGGCGCCGGCCGCGGCGCCTATTGGCGAATGAACAAGTAAGACTCTCTCTGTCTCAAGAGAACTAAACATGTTGCTCAGAAGCTTTGACGAGGGTGGCGGAGGAGAAAGAGGCTTGAAGCGTCGAGGCTCAGAGGAGCGTCGCTTCGCTTACGAGCGCCAGCCACGTAACGGATCAACATCCCAACACGGTTTGATCTTCGTCGTCGTCGTTCCTTAGCCAAAGTGGAAGGGGCTTGTAAATAAGGTGCAGAGAGCCAGGAAAGACGTCAACGTCGATGCAGGGACGAGGCTTAATCCAGGCCGGGGGAATCGCAAAAGAGAGCTAGCTTGAGGGCGCAGGTGGATTCTCGACCCGCACGTGCTCTCTTCCCACTCCTTTGCGTGTGGCCCCGGGTCTTCTCTGCCTCCCCCCCCCCCCCCCGTTGGTGTTCGAATCGATGTTCTCAGAGAGCGCCGGACCCGGCGGCTTGTGCTGTGTATATGCGCACCTTGCTGGTCCTCAATTATGTCGGGGTGAGAGAGGAAGAGGAGGGGGTCTCAAGGGGTGAAGGGTGCCCCGCCTCGTCTTATTCGCCCTTACTAATCCTCTTTCCGGTTTTGTTCAATGGATCCCCTTTCAGGCGACGAATGCGAAACACCGAGACGGCGAAGAATGCCCGAGAGCGGTATGAAACGTAAGGATTCCCGGCACGACGACGGCGGTGACGTCGACGTCCAACCTCAACGGAAGCGTCAACGAGGAGGTGTGAAGAGAGAGAAATCACAGGTCTCAGTTGTAGATATGCTCTCCATTCAAGATTTGCCGACGATTGTGCTGAGTCCGGCTGACCCGAATTGTGTCGCGACGACACCGATCAGTCCCTTTGGACCCTGTACACTGAACAAGCTCTCCCTCTCCGATCACATAGTGAACGATCGGAACCGGCGATCGACGCCACCTTTGATGCGATGCGTGGACGAGGGTTCCACACCGCTGACGAGCATCTCGCCGCCCTTTTCCGCCGACGATTTTTCATTTCGAAGTCACGAACTCGTCTGGAACACGGACGCTCGGATGAATAGTTTCGAGAACGACTTGCAATGTGAGCGTCGCCCCTTCTCCTTTCCATGAAGCATGTGATTGGCCTTTCAGATTGTGAGCTCTCCACGACGCCCTCGCGACCGCTGCTCTCGGACGATGTTTTCGAGCTGTCGCCGCCTTCACTCGACGGCGCCAGCTCACCGCAGCCCTCGCAGCATCCGTGGCACGACGAGGCAATGCTCGCCAACGATGATGTCTTCTTGCCGTCCTGACGTTTGATCTCAGATTTTGTACGTATTCAATAGTTCATCATATCAACCGATAAAGGATCTCATACGACTAACACGTGAATCAACTAGATGGCAATAAACTGCGATCAAAAGAAATCTTACTCAACCGCCTATAGCGACCGAGAGACCGATTATGAATGACGAAGGCATAGAAAAGCTACGCGGGTGTGGTATTTCACGAGGGTAGAGTTATCTTTCTGCCAACGTGGCTGCCTTGTTGACTGCACTCGAGTCAAAAGAGAGTCCGGGTCGAACGTTCACTGGGGTCGAAGAGTCCAAGTCCGCAACACGCACGTACTTGCAGCCTCAGAAAAATCAAATCCTGAATGCCAACTCTTGGACTTCGTTGAATAACGAGGGCAATAGTCCATAGAATAACGAACAACTTCTCAAATAGAGCGGCTCCAGCATAATTTACTTCAACGTTGGGTGTGCACGTGGCACCAACATTACAAATTCACAAAGTGTCAGATTCACACGATGACCAGGGTAAAATTGCCGCGCACGTTTCTAAATTTGAGGCTTTCTCTGAGAGTTTCGCAATAAATAGCGACAAGTTCCGTCTACTTTTATGTCCTTCATCCGGCCTGCAGAAATTTCATGGTTCATTGCCCTTTGAGCCTTTGGTACCTAGCAGCTCCAGTATAAAACAGCCGAAATTCTTCACACGAGTTATCACGCTGCTCGTTTCCTGCATCGGCCATGAGGTCGGTAGCGCAAAAGTTTGAAATCTTGTCTTCCAGGTTCGTTGTGCTTGCGGCTATCGTTTCGAGCGCTTATGCAACCATTGGTTTCGATGGAATCCAGGTATTTCCTGTGCAAGTCACTCGGATATTGACGTTTAGTCTATGAGCACAGGAACATTCAACTGTCTAAGCCAAAATGGCTACCAATTCTTCATTGCTCGCGTCTGGGAGTCTCTTGGAGACTTCGACGAAGTTGGAATACAAAACATCAAGACCGCCAAAGCGGGTCTGCGATTATCACTTAGACTTAATCGTCAGTTCAGCCGGGTGGCAGTACGTGGACGGCTACATCTTTCCATGTCTCGCCTCGGGTTGTGCTGGCCCAGCTCAACAGGTGTCTTGCCATGTCTTGGACAAGCTTTTTCTTTCAAGGTGGAAGCAACGGTGAATCGCCTTCGAGCTGAAGGAGCCGACTTTGGCATGTTGTGGCTTGACATTGAAATCTTTGCGTGGGGAGGTGATCTCAACTGGAATGCCGCGCGGCGCGAAGCGCCGCGCGAAGTTTGGTTTGCC
>JAQIXL010001321.1:0-19014 GCA_034700245.1 Poikilolaimus oxycercus
CGGCTGCACATTCGCCTTCTCACACAACTTCATCATGGCCTCCTTGCATTTCCACTGCTCGTCAATCTCCTTGACGAGCAATCTCCTTGTTTAACCATGCCATTAAGACAATCGCTTGTTTCACTGTCACAATCCCCGTCAAGCTCTTGTTGACTTCCTGGAAAAGGCAAATAAAAATAAACAGCAATAACCTTCTGCTTCTTCTCCACGCACATGAAACCTTTCAGTTGCAAAAAATTTTCCGGACGCTGGCACATTGTGCAGAGCAAAGATTGCATCTGGCCAAAAAATCGAGCATGATGACGCCTTTTCAACGCGTTTGAACATGAATGGCACTGCGCCCGTCATGCCTATCGGGTTCCTCTGCCTTTCAGATCTTCTTCCTGTTACCTTTGCGCTATCATTCTACTCATTCCGTTGTTTGCACCAATGCTTCTTCGCGAGTACTTAACGGAAAAGGAACTTCGCGAGGCTGTCGAAGCTTGTACTCAAGAGCCGCCGCTCTATCAAATTTGCTACGCTGCCAAGTTTGCGGTCGAGAAACGTTTTCCCGAGTCATCCTTACGCCTCTTCAGTGATCGTGGACAGCCAAAATACTGGTTCGCAGAGAAGAATAACCAATCCGGAAGGTTATCCTTTTGATTTTGAGATCATTCAGCTCAGATCGTGCGTACTTATCAGATTTGCTTCCGATGTTGTCTTCGATCCAGATGAATTTCGACCGTTGTTGACAGAATTCCTCGCAACAACCGAGCTTATCAAGAGACGGAACTCTTTCCTCATCATAACTGATGAAGACGTCGCAGATAGCGTAATTTTCTTCAATTTTTGATAGACTGCATGTTTAGTTTCGGGCCTTTTGTCGACACGAGGATCCGACGATTGTCTTGAGCGAACATTCGGCAAAGATGTTTTACATGACAAGCGAGCAAATGGAGGACGTTCAAAAGCGGATCGTCGCACCGCCGACTGGCTACGAAATAGAAAAGCTGCGCCCTGAAGACATAGAGATCGTCGCTTCCACATGGCGACATGCCGGGGTCGGAGACAAGGAAATGATTCAGTGAGGCTTCTCGAGCCAATAGGAGCTTCTTTTTTTTCAGGGCAAGGATGCAAAATCTTCCGAACATTGGCGTTCGCCTTAATGGCGAGCTTGCTGCATTCTGCCTCAGCGATCACAACGGGAACCTCCGACACCAATTCACTTTGAAGGAGCATCGTCGTCGCGGTCTTGGTGGTGTCATCGAGCTGGCCCTATGTCAGAAACTCATAGAGTAGGTTCATTTTCTTCAATGAACGAAGCAAACGCAGAATGGGAATAGTTCCGTTCAAGTTTGTCGAGACGACCAATCGTCAGGTCATCAACTGGTCGAACACCGCCGGCTACTGGACGCGTATGGAGCGTCGCGGACGTGATTCTTTTACTGTCGTCCAAGAGGTCGTCTTCACTGACTGGCAAAATTGAGACTACCGGAACTACTTGTTTTGCACTCGAGACTATAACTGCAATTCTACGCTAATTTTTTAAAGGTCAATGATGACTTACGTTTTGAGCCGAAAGGTTGAAAACATGTGGTTCATGTTGACTCCGAGTTTTCTTTTGATGGATCACGGATCAAAACGTTTCGCTTCTTCCCACACACATTTTGCCTCTTCATTTCAGAACTAATGCGTTTTGACATGCTGCGTACTCATCTGGGTACACGAGCGAAGACGTCCCTTCGCTGCTCTGTGTATTGATAGCAAAATAAGTTTACTGAACACATCACAAATCAAACGTTGATAAGTTCGAGGGCTAGCCGTAGGGCAGCGAGGCATTCTGGTCGATAGCCACTTACAACTCCACTTTGTCGTGCTTGAAGGATGTCCAGTTCGCTCTCGAAGACACAGCCCTGCTTCAGCGCGCGAAGAATTGGAATGCTGAATTGTTGACGCGCCGCCGACAATTCATTGCCGCCGCTGATGATCACCGTGCGACTACTGAGCGGCTGCGTGTTGCGCCAGTTCTTTCTAAGGAGACCGCCGTCGCCTGCGACGTGATTGCGGAGAAGGTTCAACTTGAATTTTCATCTCCATGACACGAGAGACAAACCTGCTGCTCTTCAACATGAAGTGGCTGAGCCAGAATTGTCCAAGTAACAACTTCCGCACAAGGTGGTGTCGTCAAGGAGCCGTTGTATCGCAAGAAGTGGCTGGTGTCCATTGGAATGAGAGTGCCGGGCGAATAACGCGTGACTTTTGCATGGGACTCTTCAAGAAACTATCAAATGAAAGCGAAAAACTTGCCGGGATCGACGGTTTCATAGAAAACTTCGTTGAGATTCGTGATCGCATCTCCGCGATTGAGGGCAACGGTGAAGAGCACCGAGACAACGGCGATGCCACCCGGTACCGTCGAGGCTGTGTCGGCTGTCAAATCCGAGCGGATATGCACAAGATGAGCCTGCATGCTAGAATGAGTAAAGTAAGAGGAAAGCCCTGACTTCCAACGGCGCATGAATACCCATGAGAGTGTGCTCGCTGCCTGACCAGTCGTCGCCGTTCCAGTGAAAATGGAACTACTCATAAGTCTCCTTGCTCTCTCACCAGGAACCAACCTGTTGAAGTCTGTAGGTAGCCCCGAGACCACCACCTCTCACTGTTGGTACGCGAGTCCAATTGAGGAAGCCGATGATCTCCTCTGCATTCGCAGCTCTTTGATGAGAATGAAACTACCTGTATGCCCATTGTTCTCCACATCGACGACTCCCGATGAGTCGTAGTTCTCAAAGATGAGCGGACCGAGGTTTTGATGTGCAAGCTGGAAACCCTGCTTAAAAAACGAATTTCAAACCTTGCCAATATGGATATTGACAGGCGACTGCGAGTTCCCAGTGGCGCACTTTCCCGTCCAAGTCGACGGCCCATCCTGCGGATTGTAGCCAAAGTTTTCAGCTGAATTTCAAATACGATGGCAGCAGAACCGGGGCGGAAGACATTTGAACAACAACACCTTTCGTTTTGAGATGAAATTCTCGAAGTTCATTGAATCCAAATGTTAGCAAATGACGAACGCCAATACGATCCAATTGGCAGGGAACAAGGAATGACACTCACCAGAAACAACTAGGGGAAGAAGGCTCAAGCCGATGATATTCATGATGACGAGAAGGGGTCGACTGGAGGGAAGGACGACGCGTCCGCACGACTGCTACAATTTTTCGTCTCTCTCGCTCTCTTCCTTCCCTTTCTCTTACACCCACGCAGCCATGTTTCTCATTGCGCGGAAGCAAGAAACACTTGTTTAATTTTAAGATTCCTTTTCGTGGACCTGATAATTGAAGAAGCAGGCGAGAGATCTTTGCTGCTGCTTCATCAGGCTCAAAACGTTTCCTAGACTGCCTCTAGCATAACTGCTATCTGAAATAGAGAAGCAAAAAGAAAATAATTATTTATTGCAAGTACATTACATTGTTCTCTAGAGGAAGCTCTGTGCGCAGGCTAACCGATAATAGTGGCCCTGGACGGCGAGGAGTTCCGCATGAGTGCCCTGTTCGACGATTCGACCGCCGTCGAGAACAAAGATACAGTTAGCGTCCTGGATAGCGGACAGGCGGTGTGTGATTGTGATGCACGTTCGACGTTTACACGCTACACGTAGGGCCTCATTGACGATCTGAAACATACGAGGTCCATAATTTGTTAGCAACCTTTTCGTTTTCTGAGTCGAGCGCAGACGTGGCTTCATCAAGGAGAAGAATTTGGGGCTTTCGAATTAGCGCTCGAGCTATGGCCAGACGCTGCTTCTGGCCACCAGAGAGTCGGCCTCCTCTTTCACCAACATCCTCGTCGAAACCATTCGGGAAAGTTAAAATGAAATTCAGGGCATTTGCTTGACGGCACGCTTCTCGAACTTCTTCGAGTCCGACTCCACTAACACCCAAGGTGAGATTTTCCAAAAGTGTGCCTTTAAAAAGCACAGGCTCTTGGTCGACTAGAGCGACGGTGTTCCGTAAGTGTCGCAATGCGATTGACTTAACATCGTTGCCACCAAGGCTCTGAAAATACATTTAAATGAATCCGGGCTTCACGATTTGTCCTCTGTCGCAGGTGTAGAAACGCTCCAGAAGTTGAACAACGGTGCTTTTTCCACTTCCGGATGCACCAACTAATGCGATTTTTTCTCCAGGTCCTACTCGCAATGTTAGACCACAAATTGCAAGTGATTCGCAACGATTTGGATAGGCAAAATCAACATTTGAAAGTGCCACATCTCCTTTCAGATCCTGCAAAACATCACTAACGATTCGCCAAGAGTGAGACCACTGGAATTCTCCCTTCGTCGATATTCACTATTTTCGACGGAAACGCCAGCTTCAACAAGGAATTAACGGCCGGATACGCTCGAATACTGCTGGTCAGAGCCGGTGAGGCGAAAACAGCCGACCAACCAGCAGAAGCAGCGAGGAACGCAGCTCTAATCCAGGGTTTCTGAAAAAGAGCAAAGCATGCATCAGCGTGTGATTCGTAGCAGTTAGGCCTCGAAAAAGCATCTCTGCTCCAATCGCGTACGCTCCAGCACCGATGAGGAAAGCAAAAGATTGTGTGAACGCAAAGTTCAGCGACTCCATTTGTGCTCTCTAAAAATAATCCGATGAGACTCGCTAGCCTTTATAGTGAAGCTCCTTGCGACTTTAAGACTCTCACGGTAGCGTTCAATGAAGAAATCTTGCGCCGCAAGAAGTTGGATGGTGCGCGCTTTCTGTATGATTTCCAGGCAAATCTAAAGCGGCTACGAGTCAAAACGTAACGTACGTTTTCGCTACGATCATGGGAAGACTTTTCAGCCATCAGTTTGTGAATGCGATCGCTAGAGAAAGTTTCCACAACGACGAGTAAGAAGATAAAGCCCAGGCCGAAGAGGCCAATCGGCCAGCAAAAGAAGACTGCTAGAGCCACGCAGACCACCGCAGATGTAGTTTGATTGAGAAGCAAAACGAAACGCTGGTCCAGGGCCTGGAACTTGGTCGACTCTCAGTGTATTTGCGACTAGCCGCTTTTGCGTGCGAAGCATCAACATTCAGTCGATAGACGATCCGTCCATGTGTAGTTTCAGTCGTCTCGAAATGCGCCGCGTCTTGATTAAGCTGCGCCGCCAGTGCTGTCACTTGCATTCCGTTAACGATCGACTCGGCCCCGCAACCAGCGACCAATGTCTTGAAATCGAACATTAAAAAGTTGTTTTTGTGACTTACTGAGACGGTAAAGAGACTGCACTGAACAATTCCAAGACCAACGCAGTAGATCACGATCTTAGCTATGGGCCACGTCAAATCGTCGTGCGCTTCATTGAGAGCATCAAAAATTGGCAGCTTGATCATCGTCCACGCTGGACATTCGAAGCCTTTGATTAGACCGAGGAGTACAGTGAGGATGAAAACGGCCTTGTGCTTGCCGGCATGACTGTAAAGGTTCCACCACATCACGCAAGTATGCTTCTTAACTTTCATACGGCTTAGAGCAAAATATTGGTAACCTTTTCAGAACTTTCTGGGGCGTTGACATCAGTCCAATCATCTTTCGGCTTATGGCAATTTGTTGCTTTTGTTGAACTCTTCCTGAGAAAGGAATACAAAATTTGCGTTATTGTATTTGTTGCAACCTCAATGCTCGCATCTCGTCATTGAAAAGAAACGGATCCGTTTGGCAACGCCCAACTGTTTGCTTCGTGACCATTTCGGCGTAAATTCCACCCAGAGTCGCGAGCTCTTCATGAGAGCCAACCTCTGCCACTTGTCCATCTCGAATGACGTAAATGCGTTTTGCATTCCTCAACGTCGACAATCGATGCGCGACGACGATCGTCGTTCGACCCTGTGAGGCCTCGTCGAGGGCCACTTGAACGATGCGTTCGTTTGACGAATCGAGAGCTGAGGTCGCCTCATCGAGCAACAAGATTCGAGGTTTCCGAGCAATTGCTCTAGCAATGGCCACTCGCTGCTTTTGACCACCCGAAAGCGTGACACCGCCGACGCCGATTACTGTATCGTAGCCCTGCGAAAAAGAATCACTTCACAGTTATTCGAACCTTTTCCATCTTCAGTATAAAGTCATGACAATTAGCTGTTTTCGCGGCAACAACGATATCTTCGTGGGAAAGCGTCTCGCCCATACAAATGTTGTCCTTTATGGTGCCGCTGAATAAGCATGGCTCTTGCTGAACGATGCCGATAATCTTAAAGCCTTTGCCTCATATAATTTCCTGCCTTCCGAAGACTCTGAGGGTCGACTTCTCTTAGGTCGATTCCATCGATGCTCACAATACCAGAGCGGGCATCGTAAAGGCGCGTTATTAATGCAATCTGTACGCATCGAAAGTTGAGATAGAACAGTACGGCAGTGCTTTTGCCACATCCTGACGGTCCGACAAGAGCGATTGTCTCTCCAGGCTCAGCTCGAAAACTCATTCCACAAAGAACGGGTGCACGGCGCGTAGCATAGCCAAAATGAACATTATCAAATTCTAGTCGCCCCTTAGCATCGTCGATATTCATACTGATGGCACTCTTGTGTTTACTATTCAATTTCTAAATCTTGTTTTCAGCTTTGTTTTTGACAAACCGAGTCGATGTACTCGTAGATAATTGCAGCTGCCACACGCGTTTTAAAGACACTCATGTAATGTGGTCCAAGTAGGCCAAGAAAGAAACTTCCAAAGACACTTGTATTCAACACGATGAGCACATTTCCGGGCGAAGTGATCCACCCATGAGAGAAGGATGTGATGCCATACCTGCAACTTGCGTCGAATCGCTGATGAAACCAAACAAACAAGCATCCAACACCGAAGATGAGACAGATCTCAAAATATAGAAGACCGGTAAAGAAGCCGTTGATAAAGAAAAGTGGAGCAGCCGTCTTGCGCGCATTTTTAAAAGCCGTATCGTACTTCTGTGAAAAGCATTATTGCGAGGCGTTTTATGAGGTAACGAAAGTGAAAAAGAGATTCTCTTTTTTGTAGCTACTTTTGTCACAGCTACAAGCTCAGGAAGAGCAAAATAGACCATCCGGATTTCAAAAGTCCGTCTTCACGTACCCGAACCATAGTGTCCTGCGCATTGCATGCCGCTACGGTCTTTACGTTGATGATCGCTTCCTCGGCCACTGCGCCAGCGGCCGTTGCCAACACTGTGTGCTTCGCGTTCGGATGTCGAGCCACCCATGACATTACTGATAGTGTGAGGGCGGCGAGCGGGCCCAGAGTTACAACGATCAGGGCCATCTTCCAGTCGACGACGAAACAAATTATCATCGCCGCGGCGAAGTCGGCCATTCCATTGACCAAAAGACCAATCTTCTCGCCGATGCCGTCCTCAATCCTTGTGAGATTCTCTTGAAGTGTCGACAGCAGCACTGCAGAGTCATGTGAATCGTGCCATTCGCCGTCCTTCGACAGCACTGCCCGAACGAAGGCTTCTCGGATTCCACAGACTACATTCTCGCTAGTTGTGGAGAAGAGATAAAACTGACAAAGGGCTCATTAGTCCACTAAATGATACCTGAATGGTAGCAGTTATAAAAATAAAAACGCCTATTACAGCGAAGATGATAACAACTTGGTGTATATCATGGACAAACGCCTGATTTCCTTGAAGGGCAACTGAGGTGATCAATTTGTTCGCAACAATTCCGTCGAGAACGCAAACGAAAGGCTGTGCCGCTCCGACAAGAATGGCCAAAAAGGAAGCGACAATTACATGCACAAAATCTGCCGTCGTGGCAAAGCGAAACTGCAATAGAATTGTTTCGTTACGCTGTCGCCACGTTATTTCACCAAGTCGAGGTAGCTGACGGGTTCTTCAAGAAGCGGTGCATTGACGTCATCGCTGAAATTTTCTACTTTTATTAAAATCGCAAACCAACGTACGTGCGCAGAAGAAATGCGAGAAGACGCTGCGTGGGCGACTTGTGCAACGTTTTCTTCATTGCTGTCTCCGAGGCGTTGTCTCGACAACCGAGAGTTGACCGAGAGTCCAAGCCAGGTCGAACTCGTATGGTACTCGCCGAAGTTTGGTTTAGTAACGACAATTCCCTTCCGTCTTCATCGCTTTCAGTCGAAAAAAACTTAGAGAAGCGCGCAAGTTACGCCTATCTTGTGACAGCATTTGCCGAACAAAATGTCTAACTATTTGACGCTTGATGAATGAGCAGCGCGGGGTCACACCATTCAGAGCGCAGACAGCCATCCTTTCGTCAACGTGAAACCAGAAGACCATCACGGGCAGAATCATGCGATTCACCATCTTCAAACACGAAATGAGTGCGGCTAAAGCCGCGCCTTTGTCCTTTTAAAAGTTAGCCATCCTGAGACCTCCGCATTAGTGTCATAAAGCAAAAAGGCACGAAAACTCATCAAAGTGATCGTCGTTCTAGAGGCAAAGGTCTTGGCGGATGGGTCAAGAGGGAGTCTAAAGGTAGGAAAGGGTTCACTTCGAAAACGCGCATTACCTCTTGTTGTGAAGCAAGAAAGTCTTGTCGTTCAATTTTAAGATTCCCTTTTGTGGACCTGATCATGGAAGATGCAAGCGGGGGGATGTTTGGTGCTGTCCCGTCGTGTACCGAAAAGGTCCTCGCCGTGCCACTAGCCAAACAGACATTTGAATGTCAAGCTATTCACGGTCCAACATCTGGCGCCTCCTTCTCTCCCTACGCAGGTACCGTCGATGGCTACAAAATACACTTTCCACAACCTTTATGCTATTTCCACTGTGAAAAGCTTCAGCGGTTGAATCAAATGCCGACAGTGTCCGCACACTTTCTTGATGGATTTCTTGTTCAGCTCAAAACATCGCATGCAGAAAGTGACAGACTTTCAGACACCCCAACAATCATCAACGTACTTTGGACAAGGTGACAAAGGCCAGTCGCGGTATTCTTGCACCAAGTCGGGCGTTTGACATAGGCAAATCCTCTTTTCGCGAAGATAATCTGTCGGCCCCATTCAAGTTAGTGGAATCCCATTTTGTGTCAGCTGGGACCTTTCATTCATAAAATCAGCAGCGAGGTCAGAACCTTGTCATTTCCTCGATTTGCAAATATTCTTGCGTCATTCACCAGTGACGGTTGCCATCATCTTTCTTCACCCCGTCATTATCACATAAGACAAATCAGACAACGAGAAGCTCGAGAGCAAGACGCAGCGCTGCGAGGCATTCCGGTCGGTATTGGCTGACGGTCTTGTTCTTTTGCGCTTGCTGGATAGCATATTCGCCTTCGAAGACGCAGCCGTTTTCCAGAGTTCGCAGAGCGGGAATGCCAAGTTGCTGGCGGAACGGCGACAATGCGTTTCCGCCACTGATGGTCACTATGCGACCGTTCAGCGGCTGCGTGTTGCGCCAGTTCTCTCGAAGAAGACCGCCGTCGCCCGCCACATGGTTGCGAAGAAGATTCAGCTGAAAAAGTTTTTCGTTTTTTTGCTGAGAGGCCAACCTGCTGCTCTTCGACGTGAAGAGGACTGCCCAGAATTGTCCAGATGACCACTTCCGAGCAAGGCGGCGTTGTCAGAGAGCCGTTGTATCGCAAGAAGTGAGTGGTGTCCTTCGGAATGAGTGGACCAGGAGAGTATCGAGTAACTTTTACATCGGATTCTAGAAACAATTCAACGAAGAAAAAATAACGCTTGCCAGGATCGACTGTTTCGGAGAAAACGGTATCGAGATCCGTGATAGGATCTTTGGAACTCTGGGCGACGGTGAAGAGCACCGAGACGACGGCGATTCCTCCCGGCACTGTCGAGGCCGTGTCTGCTGTCAGATCCGAGCGAATGTGCACGAGGTGAGCCTGAATAACCAGATCAAAATGGAGAGGGAAGGGGCAGACCTCCAGTGGTGCATGAACACCCATGATAGTGTGCTCGCTGCCCGACCAGTCGTCGCCATTCCAGTGAAAGTGAAACTACAATCCCTCCGTTCCATTCCGTTCTCTTAAAAACCAACCTGTTGAAGCTTGTAGGTGGCCCCAAGACCACCGCCGCTCACTGTCGGCACCTTCGTCCAGTTGAGGAAGCCAATGATTTCCTCTACATGAGTTTTACTGTTGAAGAGTCTTAAGTAACGAGCGTACCAGTATGTCCATTGTTCTCAACATCCACAAGTCCCGACGAGTCGTAGTTCTTGAAGACAAGAGGTCCGAGGTTTTGGTGTTTCAACTGCCAATTATCAATCCAAACCGTAAGCCTACTTGGCTGATATCGATATTGATGGGCGACTGCGACTTGCCCGTGGCGCAGGTTCCCGTCCAGGTCGACGGTCCATCCGTCGGATTATAACCCCATTCTTGAGCTAAAATAATCTTGTTTGAACGAACTAATCGACTTTATGGGATGCGAATGGATTCGGCGGACTACAGGGGTTTCTAGAACTTTTTGGATTCCATCGGAAGACTGAGTTCACCCTTTGAAGAATTTGAGAGGCCACGACAATTCCATTCAATGCTTGCAGGAAACAACACTTACCGCAGACAATCAGGGGCAGAAGAGCCAAGATGATGATCTTCATGATCTACCTGAACGTCAATTCGTCGTCTCGTTACAAAGTACAGCGTGATAAGCTGGAGGACAAGAATGGAATATGAAATAATCGGGCGGCCTCCTTTTATGTATGCGACGCTCCGTCATGGGAGGGTCGTGGACGGAGCGAGGGAGGAGGTGCCTGCCAGAGGGAGAAAAGAGCACAACAGAAAAACGGCTGTGCGTCACGCTGCCCAGGAAGAAGTTTTGAATTTTCCGTCTCCGCTTACACCTACAGTCATGGCACACTTTCCGCGAGGTCACAGAGCTGTTTGTGTTTAATTTTAAGTTCTCGTTCCGTGAATCTCGCCGCTGTCGAGGATGCATGGGAGGAAGGAAGGAAGGATGTTTGGTGCTGCGACGTTTATTGTGCACCCAAAACGACCTCAGCCACCCCGCTAGCCAAACATACGCAGGACTGTGCAAGCCATTTTCCTGGCCGGCAGCTGGTCTCCCCACGGAGCCCGCCTTGTCATTGCGTAGCTACTAAATCCACTTCCCAGACACAGTAAATATTTTTTTCCCTTGACAGCGACAAAGGGAAGTGATTGTGGTTTATTTTTGGTCGCAGTGAAAACCGCTCAGTTTGATTTGCATAATGTGTTTTTGGGGCTCAACACATTGAACCCTTGTAGTGCTTGCGGTCTGCTTCTGTGGGTGCTCGTCTTGTTGTCGTCAGAAATTTTTCTAGTCAGACATATTTTGATTCGGAAAGAGGATTGTGGACAATCAGAAAGCGTGGGACGTTGACGTTTTCCATCGACGGAGCGGAAGAGAAGGCGGCGTGCATGGACAGAACGGCATATCAACGAGTGTCACCGGGCTTGACACAATCATCGAACATCGTTTATCGAGAACCTTCTACATAATTTTTGAGGACTTCTCGTTTTGAAGAAGCGACAGAAACAATCCAAAGCCTTCTTTCCGCCCCCAGCGCAGATATCTTGGAAACTAGACGTTTATCAAATTTGCTCTTGCAAGGCATGCAAGGTCGAAGGTCGACGTAATGGCACCATACAAGTGACGCTCAAGCCAGCGGGTACTGACAATGAGGTCGATTGTGTTTTCATGAAATACAGAGAACGGAGAAGTAGTTGAAATTGCTGTTGACAAGTGCGGCGCGTTGAAGGCGAAAAAGCAACGAGCAGGAATGGATTCATTGTGCTGTAGATTGTCGTCAAGGGCACGAACACTGCATAAAAGTTGCCGCTCTTCGACAATAACTACGAAAAGTTTTCCGAATGAAATCAAACCTTTGTGAAGCCAATGATGAGAGCAAAGACGAGATTCGACGACTCGACAAGGCACTGGGTGAGAGAAACTCGCAGAAGTTGGGAGTTCTGGCGAGATCTTTAAATTAGTCTGCTCCGGATTAGCCAAAAAAGCCAACCTGCTTTCTTTTTCAAGGTTGAAACTGAAGAAGCCGATTGAGGCTCGCTTCGGAGTCTGTTTTGAAAGCTTTTGGGTGGTTTCTCTAATGCTAACCTTCGCGGCATTCCGCAGTGTTTTCGACGCACATGCGATTCGCGAATAAGAGACAACGACGACAATAAAGATGACCACTTCCGCCAACTCCATGACAAGGAAGATGATCGCTTGCGTGTCCTTCTCCACAAAGCTTGGCATGAGCACCTGCTTTCGTCTATGACGTGGAACCTCTTCATCCAAACCATGTCACTGTCTTCCTTTGTAAAGTTAACGCCGGGTATGTTCGGTGCATCTCGGCCAACTGTCCAATACAAGTTCATTTGGGAAATAACAATTGGGAAGGCAAGGCCAAGGACAAGTTGCAAGAACACACAGAAGGCAGTTCGGTTTCGATTCCATGTCTACAAGTCGACTAAAATGAAGCTCCCCACTTTTCGACTTGCCTGGTCATACTTGGTCGGCGCGACAATGGCCGAGCATCGATTCACGGCCATGATGACCGTCGTGAGGCCCTGTGTGAAACGCGTCCAAAATGTGCTCATTAGGTAGATGCGACCTAGAAATCTCTTTGACTACATACGTTTCGATACACTTTGAAGTCACGCCAAAAAGAGGCATACTTACCGGGCCAAATTGTTTGGAAGAAGAAAGAGAAGGTGACGCCCCAACTTGGCAGAAGTAAGCACGTAAATTGCAAGACGAGCGCAGTCATGTCAACAAAGGCAATGATGAGCCAGAATACAAAGAAAGCCATGTTGCTCTTCATTTTGCGGATGCTTCGTGATACAGCGATGAACACGAAGAGATAAAAGGGAAAGACGAATACCGAAAAGGCTCCGCTGATGAAGCTCGTTATTTGATAGAGGCCCATTCTTCACTCAAACGGAAATAAGTGAACAAACCGGGTTGCAACTAAGATTAATCGATAAACTCTAAAGAAATGTAACAAGTTGGAGATTTCCTTGCTGCGCAAACAACATGCGTTGAAAGTTGCACGTCTGAATGTACCTTTGGTGCCTGTTTCGTTCTCCCTCATTCCCCCTTGAGACCTCAACCACCAAAGATGCGCATGGCTGGCTAATTAGCGTCGACAGCTCGTGACCCTTAAAGCTCGTTTCCCCCGAGCACCTCATGCTGGTGGCTTCAAGTGATTCAAGCTTGTCCTTGCTGTGGTGCTGCCGAGTTGCAATGTTTTGCGTCACAGAAGAAGGAGAGCAGTGGATAGAAAGTCAAGTCGACCAAAAGAAACATATCGAAAGTGCACAACTTTCAAGACTGTTTCGTCTCTCAGACGTTACAAAGCTCGAAAGACGCGCTTGATTGATCACGAGAAGCGACACACGGCCCAAGATGAGCGCCTATGAAGTGACCCTTGACGAACCCGCTCTCTTGCTCCTTGTACCCAAAATTCTCATGATTCCAACCACGTTGATAACTCTGCTGTCAATTTATGTGGTAGTTACGCGGTCATCAGAAATGCAGACATATCGCTGGTATCTTCTCAACTTCATCGTACGTTGCCTCAATTTGCCGCTAAAGTAAATAAATGCAGATTAGTTGCTATGCCTTCGAGCTGTACAAAACTGTCTTCATGGCACCAGTACAGCTGTTTCCCTACATGGGAGCTTACACAACTGGAATATTGTGGATATCATTTCACGCGTCGCCGAGAACTCAAGTTGTAAGATTTTCAACCTATTTCTTGAAATCTTCAGCTGCTTCTTGGTTGGTCCGTTTCATTTATGATGAACTCGATGTACTACACCATGTTTTGTCGGTTTCAGGTAAGAAAACTTTCTGTTGCATTCCGCTTTCAGACTTCGCGCTTGCCCGGCTCAACTTTATGTCTTGGTGCAAAAGCTCAGGCAATAAAATTTCTAGCGATCTACTTTAGTTCACTGCTGCCGCCGATTCTCGGCCTCTTTGATCCGCCAGAACGCAAAACGCTTGAAGCTTTTCTAAAGGCCTGGACAGAGTCCGGCGGCGCGTCGCGCGGCGCGGCGCAGCCGATTTTCTTATTTTCCGTTTTTCAACGGATTTTGCTCTTCGAACCTCGGGTTTTTTCACATAATTAGTGGGGTCGGGCCTCTAACTACGTGCTGATGTGAAGAAACAGGGGAAGAAAGGAAGAAAATCTCGAAAACAACGAGTTTTTCCAAAAAAAATTTAAAACACGCGCGGCGTCGCGCGCGGCGCCGCTCGCCGTGACGCGCGACGCGCGTGAAAAAGGCGGCCAGAGTTCGGCGGCGCAAAACACGCGCGGCGCGTCACGCGGCGTGTCGGGCGGCGCCGCGTCAGCCCTTGCGCGGCGCCGCGCGACGTCGCGCGTCATGGTGCTTGTTTTTGCTATTCTAAGCTTTTTTCTTGCCGTTTCTTGCTATTATTCGACGGAATACATGCCCAACGCTCGGTTAGAAGCAAAAAAACAAGCATAAGAAGTGTAGAAGTGCGAAAATGAAGAAACAAGCTTGTTTGAATTTCTAATTACGGAGCACCTCGCAACGGCCGACGCGGCGCATCAAAAATGTGACTCGTCGCGCGGCGCGTCACGCGGCGCGTCACGCGGCGCCGCGCATGTTGGCGCGTCGCCGCGCGCGACGACGCGCCGCCGGACTCTGTCCAGGCCTTTACATCTCGATACCTGCTGCTCGTCAGCAGAAACGGAAAGCGGGATCGGAATCAGCGTAAAAACTGCCTATATGGTGAAAGTTTCAGCGCCAGAGGCCATCCTGCCCTCATGACCTTCCCTTGTAAGGTTAAGCAACTCTACTTTTATAGCGATTGTGATCAGCACCAGTACACGGGAAATTCAGCGGACGTGAGCTTTGTTTGTGATTAACTTTCCCTTTCAAAATAGAGTCGAAAGGAGCGACGAAGGAAGCATGCTGGCGCAATTTTGCTTCGGAAATGAAACAGTTTCCACGTTTTCTTTGAAAATAGCCGATCTGAAAAACAGCGCCGAATTTTTGATTCAGTTTGTAACAACTGAAAGAATAAATTGCATTTACTGCGATTAATAGCGTTGTTACTTTTTGTTTACGTCTTTGAATAAAATTTGAAGCGAGATTCATTCTGCAAAAAGTCAAACCGCAACTGTTTTCAGGGTTCGCTGTGGGACCTAGCGTTGTCTTTTGTTTATGCTGCTGTTTATGCTGCAGTAGATTTTTTTTAAATTCATTGTTTTCCTGCAACGTTTGCTCGAATATTATGCTTATTTCTTTCAAAAATCACCAAAATTAAGCGCCCTAAAAATGAAATGCGGGTGAAGCCAAACTGCGCATGCAAACCATAAAGAAAAACGTAACAAATCAAGCTGTCTAATAAGTTGCACGCGCTAAAAGGCTCCTCCCTCCTGTGAGCAAGCTTGAAAATTCAAACGGTAATAGATTCAGTTACGTTTCCTTCTCTGCAGAGTCAGTGTCAGCCATCACTTCGTTTATCTCTAAGGCAACAAGCTTAAAGTGAAACGTCGAACGCCCTTGTAATTGCAAATTGAACGGCAAACCGAAACCATAGGCCTTATAGTACTGCGGTGAGATTTTTGGCTTTCATCTGGCCGAATTCGAAATCGAACGCATCCTTATTATGCTTCTCTGCTTGTTAAAACGCAAACAAACTTTGGTTCGTTTACCGCGTTAAACGGCAGCGCCAAACCATGCCGGCAAAAAAATTCAACGCACTACGGTGGGCAGGGATCGTCACGGGACCGCGCTCTCGATTTGAATTTGCACGTTTCAGTGCACTTTCAGCGAGGATTTCCTTCATGTTTCTGGATGACGTTGCAATTGACTGTATTTTTATTTTGGAAAAGTCGTCAAGGACGGACATGACCAGAAAACATTCCTCTCCATACGCGTGAGCAACAAAGAATGACGTGATAAACAACTTCAATCAGCCAATGGGTACGCACGGAACAGGAAATTGCACCCAGCGCGCGTGGGACAGACTCAAACACGTTTCGCCGAAGTCCGGGTGCGCTGTCACCAAGAAACACTCAGACATTCTCTTCCTTCTCCTCTCCCTTGTCCACTTTTGATATTGTGCTCTCTCTCGTTGAATTTGTCCTTTCTCAAGAAAATATGAATCGAGCGCTCTAGGCGTTGCTTCGAATGTACCCAAGCTATCTGAAAGCGCCGGCATTGCTGTTTCTTCGCTCTTATTAGCTCTTCGAACGCCGTTCTGCTCATCTTGGATATTTGCACAACACAAGCGTTAGCCATTGGTGCGTGTATCGCGTTTTCTGCCATTGCTTTTGTGCTCACTATTTTGGCTATCTATCACCCTCGGCTATTCTTGCTACTGCCAAACGTGTTCTACAAAGTCTGTTTCTATTAAACTTTCCCTAATAAAGCGTTTTAGATAGATCTGCTCGTCCCCCTGCTCTCTATACAAGCAACCAAGTCATAGGCGCAGACAAAAATTTTACTGCTAAAGGGATCATCGGATGCATTGTTTTGGGCTTGCTCGAGGTTTAATGCACTTGCTAAACGTTTAAATACGGCTTTAATTATAACCACTCTTCCAAGCGCGTGGCAAATTTCGGCAAGAACAAAAAGCTCCGCGACTGAATCCAACGCTGACACTCGACGGTCCGACCGTCGAAATGGGTTCTATGCAGCTCCTGTGGTCGAGAGGGAGGAGGGAGAGGAGGGATTTTTCTACGCAACTTCAGTGGGCGACGTGAAGGAAAAGAGAAAGTATTCGATACTGCTTCTGAGGCGGAGCGGACGAATGGGAGGAAAGAGAGTTGAAGGAGACAACTTTTGGAGGAAGCGACAATGTTCCCTTTACGCGCCAGTGGCGCGTAGCGCCGCTGGTAGTTAATTATTCGGCAAAATTTTTTGATTGCTTTGCCATTGTTTACTGTTAAACCTTTAGAAACCTTTAGTACTTTTAGTAAATTTGGCTAGTAGAAATTAACAAACACGCTGTACTTTTGTCGGCATGCAAAGCATCCGTCTATAAGCCCACTGGAGAATGAGCCGAGTCCAGGCGCCCGTAGCGCAGTGGTAGGGCAGTCGCCCGGAAAGCGAAAGGTCTCAGGTTCGATTCCTGATTGTGAGCGGGACAAGCCCATTTTTCGCCTCTTGCTCTTCCATTACCCACCACACTTTAACTATAAAGTAACTGACGCAACGGAGTCCAGTGGTAGAAGAAGATCCTTTATCGGGGAGGAGCCGCTGGTGGTCGCATTGCCACGATCGAACAGTGAATACAACAGGCTTGGGGGCTGCTTATATGCAGGGAGATACAACGTGCTAAAAATAGGAGGCGGGGCCGAGAAAGAAAAGGGGAAGTGCTAACTAGATGAAGACTCGCATCCGCGACATTCCCAACCTTAACGAAGTACACTAACATGGGGCCAAGAGGAATCGATGGTTTTAGTTTTTTTAGTTTTAGTTTTATTCCCAGGGATCACAGCTTATCGCTGGCTGGGTCACGGGGAGACGATGCTTGGTCCCGTGAGAGCGGACGTACTGCCCAGGCTTGTCCGGTGCCGGTTGGGCAGGGCCTTCGTGGCGTCGACGGCGGCTCATCCTGCGCGGCGCTCCCTCTTCCGCGGTGTCGAGGGCGACGGCGTCGGCTTCTCCTCAGCGTGTGGCGAGGGCGACGACCGTCGGCGGCCCCTCTCCGGCGAATGATGAGGTCGGCGGTGGCGGAGAGCGCTGGAGAACACGACCGTCCGACGTGGACGAAATGACGAAAGACCCTGTTCAGCTATATCTAATACTTTTCAGGTCTGCGGCATAAATTCGCAGCCTTGTGAAAGTCCTTACTATAGGATTATTAGTTGAAATCGCATAGCCATGGCTGAGAGGACGGTATAAAAATGGAACTCAGTCTTATATAAATATGATCAAAGTCTCAAAATCTGGCATGCACAACAGAAAGAACTAACTGTTCACGATGCCATAGTAGGACAGTTTTTAAAATTTGATCAGTTCGTTCAATACCGGGACGTTCTTCAAATGGATTCCCAGGAAGGACAACGAAGTTTTTTAATGGTTGTAAGGCAGTCCAAGCTAGCCTCCAGCTCATAAACGAGCAACATCTTTGTCGCGTCGTGCCGCAAAAAATACCAAATCTGACGACCTTCAGGTTTATCTCATCACAATTTCTTCTTACAGTCAAACGAACGAGGCGCACAAAATCTTCGTGAAATGAAACGTTCAAAGCAGTCGATGTTTCGACAAAGATTGCACTTCCCCAGACTTCAATCATTGTCAGAAGATGCGAGCGAAGGAAGAAGGTACGAAATTTCACAGCTTCAGTCGTCTTTCTCTTTTCTGGTATACCACTGTCCAAGCTTGAGAACATGTTTTTCTGGTGACGTTGTCTTTTAAAAAAATAAATATTGGTAATATCTCGAGAGCATAAACTGTATCCGGCGCTTCTGAACTCTCGTGAAATGTATTTGTCGCAATGTTCCTGGGCAGCCCCCTTCTTGAGATTTTCTTCACGGCGACGCTTGGCGAATTTTTGGGGCAGCACTAAGGGTTGAGAAACAAATCGTGTGCGTGACGCATTGTGAAGATTTTATGGTGTTTTCGCTTCCAAGACATTTTTCTTGACGGGGTCGACTGTGTAGTGCCCTCTGAATTGGTAGAAGAGCAACCGCAGTCGTCATTACTTCTCCTCAATAGTGTAACGGTGCTGTTATAAAACGACTAACGGCTTGCAAAGAGGAATATTAAAGTTCGAGCTGATGATTATTTTTCTCTGGGATTTGATTTTTCGCACAATAATGAGCACTGTCAAAGCGTAGACTCTTCTTCATTGGCGTCCCCAATAAAGTTTTCTTTGAAATGTGCTCTGCAAGGGAATCTAAAGCCATTCATTGAAAGTAGCGAACAAAAATAATTTTCCTCGACTAAAACAAGGGAACAAAAAGAATTTATGAGCAAAGAGACAGAAACGGCATCACTTCAAATGAAGAAGACTCCTGGGCAGCGCCTTTCTTGAGCTTCTTCTCCTCTTCCTTCTCTTCTCGGCGACGTCTTGGGGGAACATTGGGGGGGGGGGGGTGGGACAGCACTCAA
>JAQIXL010001322.1:0-19009 GCA_034700245.1 Poikilolaimus oxycercus
CAGAAATTTCGTTTCTTTTAAGGCATTTAGAGCAAACCAAACTTCCCCCTTTTACGAGGAGTCTTTTTTAAATAGATCTACAGTTGTTTTCGCTCGCCTCCGAAAGTCCTTGGCGGTGGATGGATTCTCGCATGTCATAGAGGCCCACATCATCCATGAGACATCCCTTCTCATCTCTCGTCTTGGCCCCCCGCACTTCACACTCCCCCGTATTCCCTCGTCCACCGTTCCTCGTCGTTTTCGTTGAGAAGATTTCGTCGCGTGACGTGGGAGCATCATGCGCGCGTCCTTCCTTCTTCAGAATTTATTATAGTTTCTGACGTTTTCATCGGAATCCAGCTTCCTCTTCTCTATTCGGGGTTCAGACAGGCGTTTATCGAATACAAAATTCATGCTCTGTGGCCTTAGAGTGTCGATGCGCGGATTCCATCTTCAGATCTGAAGAGAGTGAGGCATCGCTAGAGATGATGAAGATGATGTTGGTGGGTTGCCTGCAATAAAGAAATTTATCATAAATCCATCGGAGTCAACACGTTACCAACATTTGCGAGAGAGACTTTGAAGCGAGTTCCGGTTTTAACCTCCACACGACACGCACATTCACTACGAGAAGTGAGAGAGACGAGGAAATTCCTCATGAAAGCCAGGAAAGATGACCGTGGTGTCGATGCATGGCGTGTCCAGGATCTTCAAAGGCGATTTGGGTCTTCAACACACTCCATGATGGTGGACCTCCTCCTCCTCCTGCTCCTCATGCAAAGCAGCGCGTGTGTCACTCCTCTGTAATTGCTTTTGGCACCTTCATGTTCGCGCGGCCGCAGCAGGCCGTGCCTCCCCAGGAAATACACGCACACGCGCCCCTTGCTGCTCTCGTTCATATGGCGAGAGAGTCGCTTGGAGGTCGCCTGTGACTCAAGGTGCGCGTTTCTGGGGGGCGCACTTTTGACTGTTGACTCTATTTCGATACCGTCTCAATGACAGCTGTCAATCAAACCGGAGCGCCTAGGTTTTGTGAAACTTCGCCCACTTTGAAACCCGGAAAGACTTTTCGATACCTTCTCACTTCTTGTGGTCCTCATTTTCATGGAGGGTCTCAAACTTTCCTTCTTTCTTCTTCCGCGTTTGAGGATCGAAAAGTTGCGTTGTCTCGCGAGCCGCCGCCGTCGATGTTGCTGCCACGGGTGTCGGGAGCGGAAACGAGCAGTTATACGTCGTCGTCTCGCGGAATTTATGGATGCGATGGCCGACGTCGCGCGCTCCCCCCTTCTGGGTGTCCAGACGCGCGCGTCTCGTTTGCCACTCTCGGCCGCCGTGTCTTCTTAATCTCCACTTCGTCTTCTCCATTCCTTGAGCCTTCAAGGAGAAGAAGAGGACTGAAATCACGTCACTATCACTCGTGTAAGGCTATCCTTGAAATGCACGCAAGCGTAAACCGAAGAGCAAGACAAGCCTCATCTTCCTCGCCCCGTGCCCACTCCGGGATTAGTGTTCCACACAAATTCCCAAGTAATCTAAAATGGGGCAATGTGGGCGCCGCGACGATGAGGAATTTCGTGTGCGTGAACATCGAGGAAAGAGCATCGTCGTGTCCTGACCTCCCTCTCAACGCTCCCCTTCAGGGTCTCGGATGCGCCGAGTGGCGGGATCGCAGGTGAGGCAAGCCCGCAAGGGCTTTAAAGTGGTCGTCCCACATGCGGGCGTCAAGCTTGCGCCCTCCCTTCGATCCGACCTTCTCAAGGTGGCACTCAGCAATCAGCCCTCGGCGAAGATCGTCTCGCCATCAAACTTGGGTCCCCCTCCACCGACGCGACCGACAAGCCTTGCGTTGAAGCCGGCGATGAAGGAGGAGAAGAATGGCAAGAAGCCGGCTGGCGGGTGAGTTTTGGTCTTCTCGTTGAAATGAGTGTTCCTAAGCGGTGGGAGAGGCTAGTCAAGGGAGAGGAGACCTTCCTTGTCTTTGTTACGCGGGAATCCCTGGTGACGGATGAGCGTCGCGTTCAATTTTGGTGCGTCGAGGACTCTTGTGTGGTGTGGTGGCGCGTCCAGTGAAGCGTCCAGCTCTACGACGACGCCATCTAAGCCTTTCTCTGAGCGCGTCTTGGCTCGGTTTCCACGTTCACAGCCTCACTCTTCGTCTTTTCTCCTTTAACCTAGAGTTGCGAAGATGCGAGTCCTGTGTTCTCTCCAAAAACATTTTCCTCAATTTGCTTGAAAAGGAGGCTAAGTGGCGCTCGTCGCGAGGCTCGCTCCTTGGTCCTCTCGAAGGATGGGGAGCCGCGTGTGTCCGAGCGCGCGCGTCAACAGCGTCATCTTGTCTCCTAAAAATTGAGTCGACTGGTACTTGACGATGAAATCCCCCCACACACGCCTCGCCCCATCAAATCAAAAGGCTTGATAGGCCCTCCTGGGGAAGACGTCATGTTCTCCTCTTCTCCTTTTCTTGCCCGTCTATTTAGAGTTCACTAAAATGAAAGTATTCTTTCAGAGTTCGAAAACGAATAGCGATGAGCAAGGACCACAGCCCGCGTTCCGGTCTCAAGCCTCAGGACACGCACCGTGGGACGCGCTCCTGCTCCGACTACGGTCTCCTCACGCCGACCCGAATGGCCGAGGAGCAGCGGAAGCTCTCCGATTTTGGCCTTCTCCCACCGACAACCCCCATCTCTGACGCGGAAGACGATGCAGCTGCAGGCCTCGGTCCATCACGTTCGCAGTCGATGCCAAAGATCCGAAAACCTTCAATAACAACATGTCTCAGGGTGAGTAGTTCGCAGAATTCCCTGAATCTCCAAGACAAGTGAACTCTGATGCACCACCCTTGGGGGAGAAGAGGGAGCTTGAAGCTTTGAAAATATGAGCCAAGATGGGCTACTCTCTTTGGCAACGATACTCGCCTCTCCCTCCTCTCTCTTGAATGAATGAAGTGCTTTCTTGGGAATACACGACGACCACTTGGTCTCGCGCCCAAAATTCTCTCTCGTTCTGAGGCCTCCTCATTGCGCGTCATCAACGAGGAGTGAAGGAGCGACATGAAGAAGTGTGCTGTGGTGGGAGGGGAAGACGCATTCGAGGGTGAAGAAGAAGAGGAGAGAACACGGCCAGCCGGTGAGAAGAAGGACGAGCTCGCGCCGGTCGGGTTGACTTCGGCGATCTTGAGTCTTCTTGTCGCCTCCCTTCAGTGCGCTTGGTAGACTTCCATGCTAACAGGGCGAGATTCAGTTGGCTTCTCCCTTCTCCTTCTCCCTCCCCGGGCATTTCATTTCTCTCTTGGTTCTTCTTCTTGTTGATGTCTGAAACCCAGGATGGACAAAAGGGGAAGGGAGGGCGGTGTTCGATATGTTGCCCCCCATTTGTCCTTGTCTCAGGCTTTTCTCTCTGGAATGTTTCCGCCAAGTGTTTTATATTCATAAAAATAGGCCGGTCCCTGCGATCTCTCTGGGGAATACGCGCGAAAAAGTGCGGTGGCGGCGCGAACTGACAAAGGAGATCGTGTGGTCTCTTTGGGAACGTTTCTTTTCTTTAGAAAATCTTGATCTCTTAGGATGAAAATAGAGGGCTCAAAGAACGGTCTTGTCTCTCCTCTCGGTCCTTTATGTAACTTTTGGTAAACGACAAACACGTCATTGTAACAACTGAGCTGTCGTCGAATCTTTGTTCCCTTCCTCTCTCTTCCTCTCTCTCTCGCTTCTTTCGTATTTTGGAACGCGTCTATTGCAATGCTTTCAACGAGGCGGGAGAGACGCGGGCCATCGGGTGTCGCGTTACCAACTCACCTCTTAGCACGTCGCTTTCCTCATCCTCGAAGAGACGAAAAGAAGAAGATCTCGGCTTGCAGACGCAGCTCACGCTTCTCACCTCACACGCGCGCGCCTCGTTCTCCTCGCATCCACCACAGCCGCCATCGCCCTCTTCTTCCTCGATGCCCCTCACGTCTGTCCTCAAGGAGCAACATCATCGCGTCAGCGCCGAGGACGAGGAAGTTGTGGAGAAGGAGAAGGAGGAGAAGAAGAAGCAGCCGCTGTCCACAACCCCGAGCTCGGCCTCAGCCTCCGGCGGCAGCACAATGAGAAGCCCCCAGGGTGATATGAAGAAGTCGATCTCCTTCAGGGATTCCTACCACGATGTGAGTCTTTCCATTTTGCAACATCGCCCCTCTCGTGAGTGGTGGGGCCTTCTTCTCACTCAAGTCATTCCCCCATTGACGAGTGTCGTTTTTGAGATAATAATGTTGTTGTGACTCCCTTCTCTTTGGAGCTTTTTCTCGTTTGCCCTTTCATGAAATTCATGCGCTCCTCGGGGACCCCTCAACGCTCTACGACGACGACACACTTGAACCCAACGTAGGGTGCCGAACTACTTCCGATGAGTTTGCAAACAATTGGCGCCTTTCACTTTTTCCGCGGCGACGGCTGCAGCAGCGCGGGGCAGCGGCCGGAGGGACGCAAGTCGCAGTGAAGAACACGAGCAAAACCCTTCACTCTCTTGATGCAGGCCATCCACTTGTGTCACCAGGAGTTCTCCTCCTGGCGGCTCTCTTCTCTCTCTCTCGCCCTCACCCCCCTCACTTCTCCTGTTCAACTCGCATTATTTGATCCTCTTTCATGTTGTTCTTGCCTATAGACCTTTTGCAAGCTTTTCTTGTCTTGAAATCCTCTACCGTATCCCCTCGGCTCACTCAAAGAGAGACGAAAAGCGTCCCAAATCGAGTACCCAATCCGCGCGGATTCGCCTCGACGGAGCCCGGATTGCCCAAGTGAGGGTAATTCTTCACGCTCAAGGCGCTTCTCCCTCCTCAGCTCTTTCTGCCCGACTCCTCGATTCTCACACTCCGACGCCCCTTCTGCGAGCATTCCAGAAGGAAGCCCGTCCACCGTGTCGTTCACAAGTCCACAAAGTCAAACAGAAGAAAACACCGAACACCAGCCTCTCGTTAATCCTGTCTTGTTGACCATTGTGTGCAAGGATATTGTGAAGGTCGAGGGAGGGTTCAGTCCGACCTCGAGGGCGTCCCGAGACGGCGGTGGTCTCTGTTGGGTTCCAGAGTTGTGTCGTTGTCGTCTGCCTTCTTCGCTCACCTCGGCAGCCACATTTTTGGGCGCCGAGCACGGAAGCGGCGACGCGTGAAGCCGTGAAAGCGGTGCGCCGTTGTCGTCGTCTCTGCGTCGACTGCCACCTTGCATTCTCAAGGTGGCGCCTCTCCGGGGGCGAGGAAGGGGAATTTGTTGCGTGCAGATCCGAAAGGCCGAGATCGTTCCGTCTTTCACCTTGCTTCTCAATTCAACATTTGATGCCCTCGAGAGAAGGGAGAAGGGGAGTCCCTGGGAGCGCTCCTCACTTAAAATATTCATTGCGCGCGGAGAAATCTCTCAGGGGAACGAGACGATGCCCGAGGAGGGCGCCAAGTTACTCCCCTCACCCACATGATTAGGTGAGAGTGAGTGCGTGAGCGGTCTTTGAGGAGTAGACAAGAGAGGTTGGCGCTTGACGCGCGTTTGTACGGAAGTGCCCCGGCCACTTGGGAGAGAAGGCCTTCTTGATCTGTGTGTGACGTTTCTTCTTCTTCGGCGGAAGTCTCTTTGGTACCTGGCTGCCTTGTTCTCGTCCCTCTCACGGATGGTCCTCTGTGGTCTCCTGTGCTGCTTCTTCTTCTTCACCCCTTGTCCTCGACTCATGTTGACACACTTCAGTGACAAAGTTGTCCGAGACGCGAGGGTTTTCGCTGTTCCGCTAACTACCGCCTATATATACCGTACTCCTGCCGGTCTTCTTTTCCAAAAGGGCCGCTCCAAACCTCTCCATCGTGCGCACTTTGCTCATCTCACCTTTTTCCTTGCGTCAGCCAAACATGCGCGAAGCCAAAAGCGCTCAAGTGTCTATCATGAGACGATATGCTTTCATATTCTTCCATGCGAGAACTAACGTCGCCCTGTACTTGCATGATTTTCCGCTTCTTGAAGAAGGAGAACTATTTCTGGGGTCCATCTCATTGGGTGCGTCATGAGACGAATGTTGTCTTCATATATGCTAACTAGGGGTGGTCTCTCCTTTTGTTTTCAAGATGTGGAGGAGCTAACTGGTGCCGGTGGGTGTTCGCGTGGCTGCTCCCTGGCTTCGTCACATCCATTTTCCGCCTGCTTACCCGAAGGCCCGCATCCACCGAGACGACGTCGCACGTCCAAGGCGGAACGGGAGAGGAGAGGGAAGAGAAAAGCGCTGAAGCCGACAAACGACGGGACAGCTTTGGACGAAATTTCGCAGGCACTCATCGCTCCCTTCCGTCGTTCCCCTCTCGGAGGCCTCTCTTTCGATTAGGTTTTGGTCTCACACGTGAAAACATCTCTCGTCTCTTCTCCTGCAAGGCGTGCGCGAGGGAAGCTTTGGGCCTTCAACTGAAACAGGCATTCTCACGGCATTCTCTTGCCTTCATTCCCCCGCGCGCGCCTCCGCGCCGACGCCCCATTTGAATCATTTCGCAGTCTACTGTGCGTCTTGGGGGCCTTCTGCCTGGTTTGCGCGCGTCTTTTACGTAGTTCTTGAAGCCAAAGATAGACGAAGACGACGTCGTCTTCGTCGTTGTCGACGAGACTGCTTACACTAGTTGGCGACGACGAAGAGGGGGTTCGAGACTCTCCCCATGGTTAATTGTGCGGACCGAATCCGCGATGAGTTGCCTCACGCGCACACGGCGAGCTCCTCTCCTCGCCTCCCTCACTCAGAGAAGAGTCTCAAGGGAGTCGCACATTATTGGCCGAATATTCGCATGCTCTCTCCATCCTCTCTGCCTCGTGCTCGGAGCTGCTCACACAACTACGTGCCTCTCCTCGCGCGCGTGTTTTTCTGCACTTCTTCACATTTCATGAAAACTCATTATCACGTAGTCGCGCAGACGTTCTTTTTCCCATCGAGCAAACGCGCCGCTCCTCCTCCCACTTCATAATTTGGAAATCTGCGTTCGCCGAAACTTCCTCCATCTCTTCACTTCTTCTTCCAGAAATGTATCCGTTGCTTCTCGGTGTTTCTGTGTTTTCCGGGAAATCCCCCCTCTTCACCTGTGTTCCACACTCTTCTCGTTGACGAGAAGGAGTAGCTTTCAAGAGGGAGCGAGGTAGAGGGACACAAAGAAGGCTCTCTAGTCAAGATCCTACCCCCTTCAACTCTTGTCCCTTCTCACTGCTCTAAGTTCGCTTTTTCTGCACGTTCTTCCCGGGGATCACCCCCCGTGTCTCTCCTCATCCTCAGCGTCGAGAGCCTCGAACTGATCGTCGCCGAGGAGTATTGACAGTGGCTCTCGCGCGCCGGTGTGGCGGCGCTTCGGCGGCGGTCCTCAAGTTCGAAGGCGGCCCCCAACACGTGCGCGTGCGTTGAAGACTTGAGCAAGCGCGAGAGGAGGTTCTCCCCGGGGAGCCACGCCTGCCAAGCTCGAGCCCCTCATCTCCGTCTTCCATCGAACCCTCCACGAATCTTTTATTAGAAACGAGAAGTCGGAAATAGCGACAAGACTCGTCAAAACATATTGTCAGACACAGGCGCGCCTCTTCTGGAAGGAGATCAATGAGCAAGTCTCATCCACTTGCCCTTCAGACGTGTGTCATTTCGAAATCCTTGCACGCCTTGGTGGGGGCAAGCGATTCGGTTGCGTTTTCCACCAGAACGCGCACAGACAAAAGTGCAAAGGCGTTAAGTTGGGGCGCGTCGGGGAGCTTTCGGATCAAGCGGTGGACTCCCCCTCCTGTTCTCTCTCCTCCTCTGTTTCTCATATCCCCTCGGATCGGCGAGGAGGGCCGCGGTGAAGAGAAAGAGATCGGGGGCAGAGGAGGTGTATGTGTGTGTGCGCTGTGCCGAGAGACAGGCGGAGTGGAGGAGCGAGGAGGGCGGAAGGCGCAAGGAAGCAAGACGAGGGCGAGCAGTCTCTCGGCCATGGAGCGCCTCGGTCGGGTCTGGTCCCGGATCAGCGTTCGGAAGCCGGCGTCCTCAAGCCACGAAGACGCCCATGTCCGCCATCACTCGAAGCCCGTTGTCGTCGACGACGATGAAGAGCTTCCCGAGACGAAGAAAGAAGTCTTCGAGATGTTCGCCAAGAGTAGCTCGTCCAAGTCTCGCGGCAGCGCCTCGGCGCAGACGCCGTCAGAACGACGCAAGGCGAGGATGGAACGAGCGGCGAGTCAACGTCTCGAGTCCTATAACTCGACGACGATGCCCGCTATTCCTACTCATTTGTCTAATGTCTCTTCTTCTTCTACCGTTCCTCGAGGTTCACGACTAGCGACCGATCTAGTGGCCGCTCGTCGATCGCCGAGTCCGTCAGTGGCTCGCAAGACGTCTCCCAACCCGGAGTTCACGTTGGCACCGGCGCACGAGGCGCGCAGCGTCTCGCCGTCTCCTCGATCCGCCGTTGTCACGGATGAAGTATGCAATTGGGAGGAAGAGAAGAGTGAGGGATTGGGAAAGAGGGCAATAATTTGTTTCTGGCGCCTTCTTTTGCCTTCGTAACGGTGCAATTTCCGGTACGTCGTTGATTGCAAACGCGTCGCTAATCTGATGCACGGCCCCTCCGGATGTTGGCACGGCCAACTAAAATAAGGAAATGCGGGGATTGTTCTCTTCCTCTTGGTCTCTGTGAGCGTTTTGCAATCTGCTCTTTTCATCCTTCTTTTTCACAATTCCTCTATTTCTCCATGCGCTGAATCACAATTTGTTGCTGATCTAATTGAGTGATACGGTACGTGTTTTTGCCGGGCAGACGCTCATTTTGAAGTCTTTCCCTCAGCCGGCTCCCCATGTTCTAGGGGGAAATTCTCACTCGTGGAGCTCTGCACAGAACACGCGGTTAGCCGCGAGGCGAGCGCGCATCAGGCTTGCCCGAAAATTCCGTTTCCTTGCATTTCTTAGGGCTATCGCGCCCGACGAGAATTCGACCAAGCGCTGACCAGTGTCTGGAACCGCGTGGCTCGAGCGTTCCACATGGGAAGCTGGGGGACTACGTAGGAGGCCCTCTTTGCCTTTGTTGCGCGTGGGCCTTCGCGGGAACGACGTTTGGCTTGCTTTCGTGGAAGATGCTTGACAGACATGCGATCCCATCCTCGGAGAGGGGCAAAGCTCTCAGTGACGACGCCGTTGTCCAGAGAAGAAGAAGAGCGCATTGCGTCTCCATTAGAAACCTCAGACTCACGTGCCTTCTCCTCTCTCTCTCTTGGGATCTCTCTCGCTTTTCATCTCCACTTCGATTTAAAAAATGGCTTTCAGAATGCGAAGCCACGTAGTGGCGGCGGTGTTAGTGGCAGTGGCGGCGAAGTGAGCCATAGTCACAGTACGGGCGCTCTCTCGAAGAACAGCGCACACACGAAGCGACGAAACTCGGTGTTCGTGAAGCGCGGCTCGGTCTCGATGGAGCCTATCAAGAAGGTGGAGATCGACGAGGTGTACACGATCAACAAGCAGGTAGCACACTCGGTAACCATCTCCTTTACACGTTTCATCTCTTTGGCCCTCTTGGCGGCGCGGCTTCTCGCTTTCACACCCAAACCCAGCACGCCTCTCACCATCATCATCCTCCCGTTACTGACAGCCCCAAACCCCTAACACCACACGCTGTGAAGTGTTGATGGGAGTGTGTGTAGTGTCGTGTGCTGAGAGTCTTCTGTCACATCTTCCTCGTCCTTCTTCTTTCCTTGTCCTTCTTCACCACAAGAGATCATACCATTGTGTCGTCCACAACGAAATTGAAGCTCAACATGCTGGACGGGCCGGCTCAGCCGCTGGTGCTTCATCACTTTAAGAGCCTTTCGGGCGCGATGATGACGTCAGTGAGAAGGGGGGCCCGGATGGTGAAAGGCAGCAGCAAGAGCCTGGTCGTGGAGGAGCTGGAAGAGATGAAGGAGGAGGAGGAGGAAGAGGAGAACAGGGCCGCGGCCGATTCACCCGAGTGTCGACATCGAGGATCTCGCTCGCCTCGCCGCAACCGCCACCGAGAGGAGCCTGGCACTTTTGTGCTGAGCGCCGTCTCTCGTGCCGCTTTTTGCATGGCCGAGAAAAAAAGAGCAGCATGTGGTGGTGTGACTGAATGCGGGGGAACCCTCTTGCAATGAAGACCTTCATGAAGACAAGCCATGATGTTTGCAGCTAGGAACGGGCCGATTCGGCTACATCAAGTTGGCCGACCACAAGCAGTCCGGGTCACGGATCGCCATCAAGTTCTTCCCGAGACCACAGATCAAGCAGGTGGGTGGTGTAAGGGGGGAAGCAAGCTTGTCAAATGGCACATGGGGCGCCCCTCTTCCGACCTCCTCCTGGCAAGTGAAGCAAGGAAGAAAGCACTTGTGTTTGTGGCTCTGTGCTGATCCGGGCGGCGAAGGTGGTGGCTCCTCGGCCGGCCGCCTGCGGCCCCCACACGACCTGTTACACCTGATGTTGGGAAGGAGAGGAGTTGAGGGAAGAGAAAGGGGAGAGCCGACGGGCGGGTCGTGTGAGCGATGCGGAAACTCTCCTCGAATGAAGGAGGAGAGAGTTCACGCGGTCAAAAATAAAGCACCACCCGCGTGGTCAACAGCATCGATCGTTCGACTCTCCCGGCTCTTTCTTCTCTGGAAAAAAGAGGAATGCTGAGAGGAAAGAACACTCAATGGAAATGACTTCAGGTGGACTTCATCCGCGAGTACAACTACTCCTTCTTCCTCTCACCACATCCGAACATCATCGACAGCTATGAGGGCATGTTCCAGACGAGCGACGAGAGCGCCTTCTTCTTCGTTCAAGAGTTCTGTCCGTGTGCCTCTCTACGAGAAGCTGTCGAAGCGGCTCCCAATGGTGAGCGTGCCTTTCCCCTCTCTTCTTCCTTGTCCACGAATATCCTTCGGAGCGGGGGAGATAGACGGCCCCCGCCCTCATAATCACATGTCGACCTGTTTACACACTCCTTCGACGGTGGATCCCGAGGGTCCTCGGCCTCCACGTTCGCCTCCTCCTCCTTCTCCCGCTTCTCCTTGCAACACCAGGCGCGCCTCGAAATTCATGAAAAAATGAAGAGAGGCGAAGAGCGTCCTGAGAGAAGCTGCGTCGAATACGAAAACACATTTTACAGGAATCGGCGAGGATGTGACGAAGAAGATCTTCGCGTCGGTCTTGTCAGCCATCGAGTTCATGCACAACGAGAATCTCGTTCACAGAAATCTCAAAGCCGAGAACATTCTCATCTTTGACAAGGAGACTTACTCCAAGGTAGTTCCTCCGTGACCTTGCATTCCTGATTGTTCAACCTTTCAGGTCAAAGTGACAGATTTCGGTCTGACACGAAAAGTGGACTCGACGGTGAAGTACCTCGAATACGTGAACTGCTATCACGCGCCAGAGCTGTGCGAAACGGTTGTCAATGAGGTCCTCACTGTCAGCCGGAGCATCGATGTCTGGGCCATTGGTGAGTGTTTTCGGGTGCTCGTGTGTGGTGCGTCTTGAGTATTCATAGCTACCCATTCGATGCGTGTGTATGTCGTATGTCTGCGTGTGCAGACGACTTTGCACTTTCTTTGGGGGTTTTGAAGACTTGCTGGGAGGAAGAGGAAGAGAGAGGAAGACAAGTGCTAGTGTGGGGTGAGATCCTCAGGGGAACACTCTCTTCTCGGAGAAGAAGAAGAACTCCTCTCGGAGCCTTGCAAACATCGAGACTGTCTACTTCTCTCTCCTTCCTCTTCTTCTCCTTGCAGTTCCTCCCTGATCCTCGACGTGAAGAGTAGCGGGGTCCGATCTCGTTACTAATGTCAACATGTGCAAACACTTCACTTAGGAGACCTTCGTGATCGGGGTGGCGGCTGGCGCCCCGCCCTTGATTGATGAACCGTGTTTCCCATTAAGAGTTCGTGTAGCGACTAGGTTTACTTGAAGGCCACGGGGTTCGCTCTAATTTGTCCGCTTCAAAGGTTGTCGTTCGAGCTCTGAACCCTTATGGAAAAGTTTGATCTTTTGGGAGATTCCCTCAAAGAAGCCGAAAGATCGAGATCAGCCTGCCTTCCTCATCCAAGAGATGTTGGCCCTCACGTGTAGTGTGTTTGAGAGACAAGCATTGGGTTGGCAGAACTAAGACTAAGCGAGGTTCCTCGCGACCCCGCAGAGGGTTGCACACGCTGTGTAGTGAACTGATTGATGGGGACGCGCACATCGAGGAAGCTCCGTGTGATCCGAGGACTCGGGAAGGGAAAGCAGATGTCGAGATAGAACAAAAACGAGTTGCAGGTGTCCTCTTCTACTACTGTCTGAAGGGACGATTCCCGTGGCAGAAGGCGACCATCATGTGCAAGCCCTACTGGGAATGGGAACAGTGGCTGAAGCGGAAGAACCCACAACTGCCAAGGAGGTGCGTAGATCGAATTCCTTTCACTCACCTTTCCCCAATCGCTCAGCGTCAGCGTGCAAGGCCAAGGGGGAACTGACATGATGCTCAGAGACTCTAGCGCTCTTTTTGTCCGCATTACGCTCGGAGAATAATGACTTCGCAATTCGCGCGCCGCTCACGAAAAGCCGTTCGGCGTCGTTTTGTCTGAAGAACTGAAGAGAGCAAAAGAGCTCTGCGAGGCGTCAAAGCTGAGAACTGCAGTAACGCCGAGGGGTTTTCTGACAACTGGCTTTGCATGATTTCATCATATTTTATATCTGTCTGTTTTCAGGTGGGCACCCTTCAGCGAGAAGTCCCTGAAGTTGCTCAAACGGACGTTGACGCCAAGGGCGAAGGACCGCTGGACGGCGAAGGATATTCGCAAGTGCATCGCCAAGGAGCGTCTCCTCAAGCCCGTCAAGGTGAACGAGGAACCAAGCGGATGAGAAATCGGGCCACTAGCAACCAACACACTTCTGTCCGCATTCTCTTCGCACTATGCTTCTTCTTCCTTCTCTTTCCTTTTCCTTCCAGCTCTTCCCTCACCAAGGCACTTTTCACGCATACTCTTTACGGTTTTTCTCTTTCTCTCATATTTCAGCTCGATTTACGGCACACGGTGTCTAGAGCACATGACCCAATAGCTAAGGACTACTACCGTTAGGATAACGTTCGGTTAAGAGATGGTGGAGTATCGGGAAAGTCTTATTCTCACAAATCTAAGTCAAGATTCTTCGCTTCTCACGAAACCCTCAGAAATCGACCCATTCTCTCATGTCAGAGTTTCGGGGAAAGCAATCAAAAACGCGACCCAAAGAGGCCCATGAACAGTGTATAAAGAACTCAAAAGAAACAACTATTTTGCTCTCCTTTTGCAAAGACCTCCTTTCGATATCTCTCCTTTTCCTGGCAGCTCTTCTCCCATTCAGTGACCCTCTCTGGGGAACCTCTGCCTTACAGGCCTTTTGCTCAAACAAAGTGCGTTACTGATTCAGACCAAAGTTCTCCTTTTGTACCTTTGAAAAGCATGTCAAGAAGCACTTCGGCCATCCCCCATCCAAGCACTTTTCTGGCTTCCTTCCTCTTTCCACTTTTTGTTGTGGCGGTGGTGAAGTGGCGTGAAGTAGCGGCGGCGGCGAGATCCGACAAACTCAAGAGACACACAAAGAGAGAAAGTCAAGAATAAATCTGTACCTTCGTTGTGCGTGTGCGTGCGCCTCCCTCGCGCCCCGCTTCGTCGTCGTCGTGGATGGTCGTGGAGATGACTTTTTGGTGGTTGTGCACACTGCCGCGCCGCCCTTCCTCCTCTTCACTCTTCTCTTCCTCAGCATCTTCTTCTTCAACGTCGGCGGTGGCGGCGGCAGCGGCCGTGGTAAGTGGCATGGCTTCGCTTTTTGCTCTTTCTTCCCTAACCCATAAGCACTTTGCACCACTTGAGACACGTGAAGTCGCGGAGAAGCGAGTGAGAGAAAGTGGAAAAAGCGCCGTTCTCCTAACCTAAATCCGTTTTAGAGTGAATCGATGGACGACTATGTTTACTATCCCGCCTCGACAAATCCAGCTCAGGCTAATGCCGGACAGAAGACCACGAACAAGAAGAAGTCGGCTCTTCAACAGTGGATCAACTCGACGTTGAGTACGATGGCGGAAATCTCGGAGCAAGTGGTCTCGGCCCGGGACGAGTGAAGTCCTTTCCGATGGGTGCCACACTTTGCAATATTCAACTCCTACTCCAAGCGGGCCTTGAAATTGTCCACTTTCAGCGTTTCGAAGAAAGTATTGAGGTGAACGTTTCACTCTTCAGTGTAAATATCGATCCGATGTGGCGCTAATGAAATGGTCCTGCCACATACGAGTCTCTTTTTCTTCACTAGATATCCTCTGTATCCTCTAAATATATGTTGCCATGCAATGTTTCTCCTCTGTGTTGAGTGAATGTCTCTTCATCGGTTAACCTTTCCGTCCGTGCCAAACAGGGTAGTAGAAGCCCAAAATCACAATATCGGTCTCGTCAGTTTCACTCGAAGAAAACCTTCAGTTTCCCCTTCCTTGGCCGTCTCTCTCTCTTCCAGAAACCAGCCTTCAAAAGTGTGTTCAAGAGCCATACTCACGATACGGTCCTCAAATCCAAAATTTTATTCAAAAAGAGAGAAGCACGTGATATCATCCACTCTTACATGCATTCTTTATCGTAAGTAAATTTAGTGGAAATTAGAAGCAATCATTTTTTCTTCCTTGTTCCACTCCCACACAAATCCTTCACTTGTTGCCCGCGTCTCAACGATTCATTTCGTCTCGTCTCCATGTCTCATAATAATTTTATGTCCACCAGAAAAGAGAGAAAATATCTATTACATGAGATTTATGTTACCTCGTTGTCTTCGGCGATTTGTAATTAACTGTGAACAATAAAGGCTCAATCATTTGTCTTCGTCTTCACAGTAAATTTCGGCGGCAAACATTATAAATATAGCACGCTGTCATTCTGTATGGCAAAAAAAAATGGAGGTGATATCCGTGGACGGCTATCATAAAACTGCCGACGGTCTTCTGGTTATCAACTAGTTTTTACTGGTCGGTGATAATCGTCACGGATATCACCTGTGGCGACGTGAAGATCCTCGTGAAGTGAGAGAGTTATTCGAGAAGCTCGACTCCAACTTTTTCTTTTTCGAAAAGCCATGCTTCCCAACTTTTATAAAACTTTCTCGCGTTTTCCACTCAACCAGAGAAGGCTGTAAACAACAAACTACAGTAATTAAGATTCACAATCGATTTACTCCAAGATCACAGAAACGTTATGGAAAAACGTTAGCGGGCGAAATCGCTTTAGAGCACAAGCTAGTAGTTATCGTATGACTTTTGTGGCCGTGGCACAGAAATCAATACTTGGCATAAAAGCGTGAATTTATCCCATATGGCAGAAATATCTGCCATTCTGTAAAATGTTATGCTCATGACAGAAAACTTCACACACTGGTATAAGGTTTTACGGCAGTTTCGTCTGATCTCTGAACACTCAAGGAAAAACCCGGAAGTATTTACATGCCGTATCAGCCTTATCCACAATGTCTTCTTTCCTCTACACAGTAAGCCGCTTTAGAGAGTCTCATAATCGTTATGGTCGACAACGTTAGGCCTAAAAGTCTCACCATTTCGCAGCGAACCAAACGGAAATGCTGCTCGTTTCGCGTCATTTTCGTCTTTTTCTGCCAGTAGTTCTTTTTATTTCTATTGTTATCGAAGGGAAGCAAGAGATCGTGTGTTCTGGTAGCGACAGCGTAACAATGGAAGAGCCCCTTCTCCATGTCTACAGCGTTGACTACCCACAATGTTTAACTTCACTAATTGCGTTCTGCAATCTCACCGTTCATGTTTGTTTTCTAGGGCCATAATGTCGTTTGTTGCAGTCTCCTTGGCAATTCTTCAATGTTATTTTCACTGATGGAGGCTATCCCAACTGTATTTACGCCAGTCTCGGTGGTCAACAGGACAACATCCAACCCATCTTCAAACCGGCTCAAAATGTAGCCGGTCCAATACGCTTGAAACAGACGGACGACTCTGGTATTGTTGTTAAGGCATTGAAATCTTCAATGTGCAATATGTACTGCTGCTCGTACCATATCGTAATCCATTCCTTCAGTAGGGGGTTTCTTGCTTCTGCGTACCGCGAATTAAGATTTTCTACCGGATTGCATGACCTTGGACTCGACCGAACAACTACTTGCACCTTTTCACGGTTTAATCATCTTTGCTCCAGTAGACCAAACACAACGTATAGATGTCGGGTGCGTTCAATTTGCGGGGAACACTGGAAGATTGTTAGTAGGAGCTGTGAGTGGAACTTCACGGCGCCAGTTGGCTACGCGTTTTCTACTGACGGTGTGGTGGCAGCCATGGACAATGCTTACCATCCTACTCATCTGTTTCGCATCGATTTTATTCAAGACGGAAGACAACTATACAATTTCACGTCAGTCTAGGAGAGTAGACGCATTATTGCCGCAGGACACAAAACCAAACATTTCGTCCGAACTTCGAAACACTCCCATCACCACCGGCAGCGTCGAATCTGACGATCCGCTATACCTCGTGGAGCTACGTGCAATGCATCATTATGATTCGAGTTTTCGTCTATGAGCCGCGATGTACGTTATGCACTTAGACATCATCATTGCCGAAAGGCCTCTGCAGCAACGATACCCGATTGCGACTATGAACTTTTCCCGACCAACCCACCACTTTGGCATGCGGGTGGCTTCCATTTCACTCCACTGGCCCCACTAACTACCCTGGCACATCAGAGCTTCCAGGTTAGGGACTCCGTGTCGCACCCCTCTAATTGTCAGAATTGTACGTTCATCATCGACGTGCCGCCGAAAAGCAAATTGCGCGTTGTTCTATATGAAGTTATTTTGGACGTCAGTGTTCGCTTCAGTATATTAGTCGATGGAATCGCTGCTAAGAAGTAAAGGGCCTAAAAAAGCTAAAAAGTATTTTCTTCAGAAATACAGAAACTTACGGGGAAGAACGGGTTGTCGTGCTGTGGTCAACCCAGCGAACGGTCGGCTCAGCCGGCGTTAGCTTCATTCTGGAAATGATCAGTAGGTCTTCTTTCTTTTTAAAACTTGAAAGATTGCGATTGCTATGCCTGGAATGCAGCATTCGATTTCATTGAGCCTGACACTGGTGATCGTCTTCTCATGCCAAGCAACAATCTCACGCAACCAAACAGCGGTTACCATTTCTGCCCAAACATTACCTGCACGTGGAATGTGAGAGAAGATTTTATAATGAAAGTGAAAGAAGCCTGATGCCGATGTTTACGTTTATTTTCTTTAGCGTAACTTATCTCGTGATACCTCACCAGTTGACGTTGATATAACGCTGATTTGGGAACTACCTGACCATTTTGTCATCTTCACGGTCTTTGTAGATGGAATCCTTCTTGTTGAGCAAGAGTAGGCATGCAGCTCACGGCGGATAATATTTGTAGGCATTTTTCGGATCAATTTCCAATCTTGACAACGCGGGCTCAAACGATCACAGTCGTCTTTGACTCGAGGCAGTGGCAGCGAGGCAAGATCGCGAACGGTCTCTACCGTGCTTGCGTGGATGTGGTGCGATTTTCAAGTTGGTACATTCAACGCAAATTAAAATGTTTAATTTTTCGCAAACAATCCAGAAAAGATTGTCGATATTTCCGTTTTTGAGTCATGGCTGCAACCGGCACTGACGTGGCCAGCAGGATGGGCGTTTCGTTTAACCGGACTTTCATGCGCAATCAGTATCTATTATCTGGAGCTCGTATTCACGCCGTATGTGGATTTTAATCATGTAGAATTCGTGGGATACGTTTCCAATGACACCATATCGTAAGTAACCTTCCACGTAGACTCAAATGAAGCAAAGACTTGGCGCCGCTTTCGACGACCAGTCTCCTGCAAGTGCGGCCGCAATAAATGCAGATGTCTATGACGGCGAATTTACACTGTTGCGAAAATCCTATCGTCCAACGTGGAATCAACTCTTTATTGTGGTGAATTACCGTGAGTTCCCAACTAGCGTTGCTTTTTTCACACTCATTTGTATTTAGCTCCTGGAGTAACCTATCAGGCGTCTATCTTGTACGTTGACGGAACCAGGAGCGTAAGCCTCGTGAGTGGTGTAACCAAGTTGCTCGCTGCAAGATCGCGAAACCAAACACCGCGTTTGGGATTCTATACACCAGCCATCGTGGGCAATCAGGGCTTCTCGATTAGCGTGCGCCCGCTTGGCGCAGATGATGTGCAGCCAATCAACTTCACGCCGTATCCGCAAATTCAAAATAAAAATTTGATCAAACGAACTCTAGAGCCGATCTCAAACACTATGCTTTTATTCCCCTTCCATGGCATATCGTTGCTGTCAGCATGCTGAGCGACGGACAAAGCTCACTTCAAATTGTCTTTGCTAGTGACGGTTTGCGGAATTTTCGAAATGTCAGTGAAATATTTAGTGGATTCCGGTGAAGCCATTGATTTGCCGGCACTCAACGAATGGTCTATCGATGACTTTCGAGCAGCTCTTCTTGCGGCCAATATGACAGTGGCTTTTCGACGCTTCGTCACAGCAGCGCCAGTCAACTTCCACGTTCATTATACTGTCTTTGCACGGAACTCGTCTTTGATGCTCTACGCCGACAATCAGCCAATTATTCAGTTTGTTTATCGCATGAATGTGCACACTCAGAAATGGCGGGTGCTTTCAGATTGCAAACACTGAACAACGACAGCATAGTCAATTTTCCATTTGGCGGTCATTTTTGCCTTGAAGCGCAGTTATCTACGAGCGATCGTTTTCGCATCACATTCGAAAAAGGCTCGATCCCAACAAGCAGTGTCGATTTTGAGGTTTTGTTCCTGTACCGACTACCTCTATGGTGCCGTGTGTTGACCATTGTTTGGACAAGATGTTGCCAATAAACACATTTCTTTAACTGTTGCTCTTTAAAAAACGCTTAACTTTAAAAACTTTAAAAACGGTCTTTCGTCATTTCGTCCACGCCGGCCGGTCGTGTTCTCCAGTTCTCTCCGCCACCGCCGACCTCATCATCCGCCGGAGAGGGGCCGCCGACGGTCGTCGCCCTCGCCACACGCTGAGGAG
>JAQIXL010001323.1:0-19007 GCA_034700245.1 Poikilolaimus oxycercus
GTGGACACGCTCTACGGCCACACAGACGGCGCCCAGTCGTTGAGTTCGTTGAACCGTGAGCGAGTGATCTCGTGTGGCGGCCAGGATCGAAGTCTTCGATTGTGGAAGGTTTGTGGTGTTGGGCGCTCGATCTGACAATGAATGCGGCGATTCTTTTTTCGACGACGAATGTTTGTCTTCCAGATCCCCGAAGAGAGCCAATTGGTATTCAATGGACTGGCTTCAAGCATCAGCATCGACGTGGTGGCCATGATCAACGAGGATCACTTTGTGTCGGGGGCAGAGGATGGGTGAGTACAATAACAACGTTCTTCATCGAACTGTTCAGTTCACTTAGCGTATGGTCGGTCTTCAAGAAGAAGCCGGTGTGCACGAGGCAACGGGCACACGCTAAAGTGAAGACTGAAGGCGAGGCAGAGCAAGCAACTCCTTGGGTAAGGGCGACATAGATGGAGGCAATTCCGACTCTTGCGAGTAGTGCTTTCGTTTTGAAAGCGATAGGATCTTCGATTTCGCATTCTTCTCCCTCGTTCAAGGACGTGTCCTTAGCCGGGTGGATGGGGTTCTCGCTGTCGCATTTGCGAAATGCGTCCCCATCGACGTTGGGTAATGAACGTTGAGTGTCGCCTCTCTCTCGGGCTCAATCGAATATCCGTCATCTACACTCATTTCTCTCCCCTTTAGGCGCGTGCCGCTTGAGTCAAAAGAAGGACTTCAGGCGTCGGAAGTTTGCTTTGAACTCCTTTTTTGCAGGTCATTTCGGTGGCCGCGGCTCCCTTTACGGATCTTGTCGCGTCGGGATCAAACACCGGCGAAGTCCGGCTCTGGCGCATCTCCGAAGACTACAGGAACATCACCCTCGTCTACATCTACGACATTGTGAGTGGTTCTTGGTAGACTGCCTCACTTGTTTTTTCTCTTAAACGGCTATCTATAATGCGAAAATCTTCGTGGGAACTTACAGCGAGATTGTGAGAACGAAGAATGAGAAGCGGGGGGATGCCGCGGGAGCTGAATTCATTGCCGGCAGTCTGCTCCACCCTCTGGCCTTTTCTCTTTCGCCCGCTTCTCTGTCCTTGATTGCCCCCGGTGAGGAAATCTTGCCCTTATCGGACCGGCAAGTGGTGACACGTCGAGGCAATGGAGTCCTTTGAGTGCCCCTTGTTCACCCCCTTCCTTTGTGTTCTACCCCCTTGACTTGAAAGTAACATGTTCAGTTTCAGCCTGGCTACATCAATTCTCTTCAATTCTCGCTGGATGCTTCGACTCTCGCCTGTGCCGTGGGTCGCGAGCATCGTCTCGGTCGATGGGCTGTGGACAAGGCGAGTGTGAACTCGGTGGTCGTCCTCGCTCTCGACTACGGAGATGAGAAGAAGAAGGATGCTGTCGTGAAGAATGGAGAAGACGAGTCGACGGATGAAGAAGAAAGTGAAGAAGATGGAAGCGACGAAGACGAAGAGGAGGCCGGAGAGGAAGATGAGGAGAGCGGAGACAAAGAAGAAGACGAGGAGGAGGAAGAAGTTGAGGAGAGCGACTAGAAAGGTTTGCATTCATGCAGATGTTCACAAGAGAGTTCTTCTTTGCATTCGAGTGTTGCCTCTCCTTTGATGAGATGGTTTCGATTGTTGACCCTTGAGGAAAAAAGGACTGAGTGGGGTGAAGAAAGAGAGGAGATCGTCTCAAGAAAGGGAGAAGAGGGCGTGTCGCGCGGGATGAAGGCGAACTGGTTGTTTCGTGCATTGGAATCCGAAAAAATAGGAATGCTAGAGCCCATTGTGGGGTTCTTGTGTCGAGTAGTGAGGCAGGGTGGGTGGCGCGGCGTCGGGCGTTTTGCTAGCGGCTAGAGGGGGGATACTTCTCACTAGTGGGGCAGTGCATGGTGGCTGGTTTGGTTCGCCTTCCCAAGTGTATGAACAAACCACGATCCTCCTTCTCTTGGCGCGCACACGCTCGGGGAGGGCTAGAAGATCTCGTCACGAGATCTCGTGCTTGGCTCTCACTTGAAGATTTTCTCCCACTTTTTGATGATAATCCACACTGATCATGAGTGTTTCGCGGTTTCAGAGATCCGAGCGAGAGACGGCGGTCAAAGAAGAGGAGCGGCGAGTAGTGAAGAAGAAGGAGGATGATCTGCTTCAGTGTGTGCGCATCCGCGACGGCGAGTGGCGGATGAGGAGGGGCGGCGGCGGCGACGCGGGATTTGTGAACCCTCTTGGTCTAGTCTCGCTTCCTTCCCAGCTGCTAGCGCCTCCTTCTCATCTTCCACTCCTGGCCTGCCTAGACATGCTACTTCACACATTCCCTTCCTTCTCTTCCTTCTTGCGCTTCTTTTTGTTCGAGCCCTCTCTCATCGTTGTCATTCTCATCTTGCTTCTTTTTTAGCCTTCCGTAGTTGTCCAAACTCCAGCCTTCAAATCAGAGTTTATCACCTTGTTGACATTCTTGTTGTTGATTGATGTTGCTGTTTGTTGTTACCGAAAATTTCCAGCTCTTATGCTTGCTGTTAGCTTGATGTTTCATCCAGTGCTTCCAGCTTTTGCCGTGAAGATGGGAAATGGATAAAGAGTTTATGGAGTAGACCTTGAAGTTTGAAAAGTGCGAGAAAGCGGTTCATTGCCGCAGATTATCTGTCTCTGTGTAATGTCTCCTTTGACCGATTGCTTCGTGTATCCGATGACTTATGCTGTGATCTTCAGGACTCGCGGTTGGAGGAGCAATGGCGGCAGGTCCGGAACCGAACAATCTCGTCGTTTCTGGTGCGTTTCAATTTGTTTTCGCGCATTCTAGATATTATTTCGAAATACGTGTTGATTTCCTAACTGAATCGTTTCTTTTCAGTGCAACAGGCGCGCGAGCTAACGGTGAAGGGCCACGCGAAGCTCGACGCGTTCGCCGTGGTGACGCTCAGCGGCCATGGCGCGTGGAAGAGCAAGGCGCAGACCGAATTGATCAAGACCGAGACGCACGACGCGGTCTGGAATGAGGAACTCGAATTGTGAGCTTGAATTTCTAGAGAGAATTTTTTTTAGCCAAGTGGATGACCCCGGGTCGAAACTAACGGTGACGGTCTTTCATAAGACGAGACTCGGTGGTCACGACACTATTGGCAGCGTGGAGTTCCAGCTCGAAGAGGTTGACTATTGAACTTGAAAACAATGCTGTGTTTAGTTGCAAGGTAGAGCGGCGAGTACGTGGTACGATCTACACAAAAAAGCCGGTGAAGAGAAGGTGAGAGTAAAAGAAGAATATCAAGCCTTTTTCTTAGATTCGCGGTCGGATCGCGTTGAAGTTCGCGCTCTCCTACAAGCCGCCAGCGCACTCGGTGTCGAGTCTGACGCTGAACAAGCAACACAAAGGTTAGCAAAGTTTCATTCTGCTTGCTCGTTCCGTGAATGGCATGAGAATTTAGTGCGATGGTCACAGTTGAGGAAGTATCAAAGAGGAGGAGGCAAGAGGGTTCGTGCTGCAAGGATGGAATGTTGCATGTCACTTTTGATGGGGCACAAAATTGAAAATGTTCTCTTCCAGTGGCGAGCAAAAGACGTCTCTGTGGACATGAGCGTCGTTTGAGTCTTGATAGTTCCGTCAGCGGAAATGTTCTTGAAGAGAGCAAGTTGTCGAAGCTCAAGCACAAGATTGGCATCGGCAAGAACGGGCGGCGATTGAGCGACGCCACCTCTATGGTCTCCAACTTCTCGCAGCGCTCCGATGCGGCGTCGGAGCTCAACAGGACCTTCGCCAACGAATCCGCCAGTGGTATTCCAAGCCAGAACTCCACTCTGAACAGGTAAGGATTCTTTCCTCAGATCGTTTATTCTAGTTCTAGTAAGCTGAAAGAAAGACATCGGTTATAGGTCAAACACCACTCGTCAGAGCATCAGAGGTCGCCCGTCAGAACATGAGGAGAGCTTCACGGCGCAGCCATCGTCGGCCTCCTTTCTACGACCGCCCCTTGGCGCAAATGGCGAGTTCAAGCGCCACAGCGACATCATTCCGCATTCGGTACGAAGATGAACTGTTCTGACATGTTTGTTGTTCAGGTCTTGCCGCCGCCGACATCGCCGTCACTGTCTACCGCGTCGTCGTTCTTGGCCAGTACGGCGCTCAGCTTCGTGCCTCCACGTCCGCCTTCCGCCGCTTCGAGTGGCTACGGCCCGGACGATCTGGAACGTGAAGTTCGCGAGCTGCGCCGTGAGCTTGCGAACAAAGAAGCGCAGCTCATGGACATGAAGGAGTGAGTTTAGAAGTTTTAGGATAACTGTCTGTCAGGTACATGGAGCGAGTGGTCTCGCGTGCCCTGGACATGTGCCCGCAGATCTTGGAGATTTCTCCATCGAAGAAGACCAACGGCCGTTCCGCTCGTTTCGTCTACTGATTTGCATGAACGCTAGAATGGAACATGTAGAATTCTCATCTCATCTTGTCGCTAGTACCCAGTGAGAGTCTCCTTTTCTTCATCTTGTCATTCATCTTCTTGCTCAATCTCTCCATCCTAAACATTAGCATTTCATTGTTTCCATCTCTAGATTTGCCTCGAAATGTGCTATACTTGCCTTTATGTTCGAAGGTCGCCTCTTTCTATACCTTCTCATTCTTTCCTTTCTTTCGAAAATTCCAGTGCATCTCAACCACTCAGTCAACCCGCGGTGTGTATTTCTTCTTGTCAAAAGCAAGTCTTTCTAGTCGCATTTACTTCTTCAACGAATACTGCTATCGCTACTACTTTTCTATATGTCTGTGCGCGGTGAGACGCTATGCAAATTGTATATCTCCGTGTGGATGTTTGCCGGTCTAACTCATCCAGTTCTTTCCCCTCCTTTCTTCCTTATCTACCCTCAACGAAGCCCTCTTCTTATACATCATCAACCACTTACTCTCTCAGATATGCAAACACATCATTTGAGCGTCATGTAAATAAATAGTTTCGAAATTTCGGAGACGAACGTCTTCAATCAGAGTTGATTTCGTGTTCAGAAGGCACTGGAGTGGAATACCGATTGAGGAGTTGGAAAGGCATCAACAAAGGATTCGTAGTTTTAGGAACCGAAAAGTTATGGCCGCACGCGAAGAATACATTTTCGCGTTCTCACCCACAGAGACCATCGTCTCGACTTCATGGAAGGCGAAGAAACGTATGTGATTGGGAGTGATGTCTCTACCTTTATGCTGGTCTACAGAAGGATCTTTGGTGCGTCGTGTTGTCGGTGATCGTCACACCGTCTACCAGGATCCAATCTTTCGCAAACTCGGCATTGAGGCATATGGTTTGTTCGCTTCTTTGATGAATTCGAATTTCGTCGTTTTAGCTGTTTTCGACGAGTGCCAGCAAGCGGCAAAGCGAACTGTGCGCATGAGCACTCAGGAGTGAGTCTTTACTTGGTGAACGAATGCGAGTTTCCAGAGTCCGTTCGTTCAGCACAAAGTTTCGTTCGATTCTCGAGAGGTCTCAGCAGAGCGCCGCCGAGGCTGAGAGCAACACGGCAGATACTGAAGGTGTTTTGATTTTCCTGTCGAAACAGTCTTTTAGCCGGATTTCTAACTCCAGTTGTCGTTTCGTCGGCTGTCTATGCCGAAGATTTCTTGCGTTGGACCCTCTTTGAGGTGCTCTTCTTCAGTCCAGCAGGTAAGTCTTCTTTGGCATCCTTGAGAAGACTGCTGCGTGTTGTAGATGCACCTTTGGCATTGAATATGATTGAATGGGCGAACAGCGCATTTTTCGAGGCTCGTCGTCTCGTTCATGAGTTGAACGAGGCTGTCGCCCGTGGCGAACGACCAGGCCAAGTCGACTTCTACTGGAAGACGGTTCGCCAATAGTTTCGATGTTGAGATTGTGCAGGTTCTTGCACTTATTCTGGCCTGCGACTTCGAATCGACTCGCCTAGCGCTGGAAAGCAACGCGGACTTGCGTCGATCGGTTTCTGCCATGAAGCTCATGGAAGCTCTTCAACAACTTCACAGCAACTGGCTGCATTCGAAGACCACCGTCCACAAGTTCGTGAGATGGCAAGCCGACTTGAAAGCAGCGCAAGCGGTTGGTGTATTAGACAGGAAGTAATTTTCTGAGTAATTTCAGGCCGGTGATTTTGTTGCTGACTCGAACATCGATCTCATCTCTAAGATCCTGTGTGGAGACAAGCAGGTGTACCGACTAGTTTACCTGTAGAATTTGTCTTTCAGATATTTGGTCGTATCTCTCGTTCCCATGCAGTGACATCGTGGTGGGAACTGTTGCCGGCCTACGTGAACTTTGTCACGCCCGAGGCTGAGATCGATCAGCTTCCGGCAATTGCAAATGTTTTACTTTTCTTCATCTAGTGAGATGAGGTTTGTAGGAGTGCCAACAGTTGGCGGGACGAGCCGAAGAGGAGGAACTGGATGTTTACTTGGCCATTTGTCAGCTCGACATTGTCGCCGCCATTGAAGTGGGTGTAGTTCACAGCATCTTGTAGTCTTTATCAACATGGAGGCATCAAAAGAACAACCAAGCCATCGGACTAAGAGCGAGCACTCGTTGCTCGATGTGTGCTCGTTGATTTGCAAAGGGGAAAGTGTATGGCGAGACAGGAGACGGGGCGGTTTTGAGAGAGGAAAAGAGAAGAGAAACCCCGCGTGCTCCGATGAGCGGCTGTTGAGGTCGCCACGTGCTGGTCTTCTTGTGTTGCTTGCTGGAGTTAGAACGGGGGATTCCTTGGTTTCAAGTGAAAAATTCATTTGTGGTTGATTTCAGGCGATCAGCAGCTCGCATGCGGCTTCGTGGTGGATCGGCGTGCACCTCGCCGAGCTCGTGCATGTCAGTGATCCGACAATCATTGCCGATGGCGAGGTCCATCTGCGAACTCGGCTCATCCTCGACTACACTGAGGATATCTTCGTTCACACCAAGTTCGTCTTCCTACTAATTCTTTAATCTTCGAGTTTCTTAGTGACTATCGTCTCTGCGCGGGTTACCTTCAAGTGCTGGGTGAACTGGGCCGTGAAAGGCTGGCACAGTTGATGCTCTCCTTGCCCATTGATGGAGAAGACGATGCGATGAAGGTACAGAATCTCTTCTTTGGAAAGAACTCAATCTTATAGGCACTTCGTCTCTGTACGGATTTCAACCTCGGTGATGCAGCGGAGTCAATTTGTCATCAGATTGCGTGGAGGTGGGTTTTTCTCAAAGAATTTCTGTACTGATATGCTTCTAGATTGGCAAGAGAAGGTGCGTGGTCGTCTTCGCTGTCGTGGGCGGCTCGCGGTCAACAGGCGGTTCTCGATCGTCTCATCATCTCTCTCCTCAACAAGAGCAAACCAGAGGATATCGCTCAAATGTAAGTCAAATGTGTGCTCGAGAGTGTTTCATTGGTTCAGGTCTGTGGTCGAGGAGTTACGCCCATTGGCGATCACGTCACCGACTGTGGCCTTCCTCTCGGGCTACCATCGCTTCATGAAGAACCTTGAGGCGGGTCTCACGAGGGCCGTTGGCGAGGACCTTGTCCTCCTCCTCCAGTCACCGGACGCGCCGCCCAGTTTCCGGCCGGTCCTCGTGGACCACCTCATTGTTCTTCTCAATGAGAGGGATGCGGTATGCCGTGATGTTGGTTCTCTGATATGCAAATACTCGCAGGTGAAATTCCCTTCGGATGTTCTCTTCAAGCTCTCGAACTGGGCGATGCGCTATGCGGAGGATGTGGAAAGGAAGGGCTCCGAGAAGGAGGAGATCGTGAGTTTCTTTGAAATGGTGCCAATTGGAAATGCTTTAGTCGAAGTTGCACTCGTTGAGGAGTCTTCTCGTTCGACGACTCGCCGACGCGGTCGTGAGGAATTGAGGAACTTCGTCTTGTTTTCACGTTGCTTTGTTTTCTATTTATTCTCGTGTTCTCCGTCCGCTATGGTCTCATTCTTAGGGTTTCTCTCCTGTTTGATCTGCTTCCCATCGACCCTATATGCCCGAATAAATCACTTTGTTGTCGAAAGAGGTCTTTCTTGTTGCTCACGGGTTCTTAGCCCTTGTTCTATCGAAGGAATCTGGTCGAGATACTACGTGTTTATGCTGGGAGATTCGGGTAAATGTCGTTGGAGAATGGGAAAGGGAGTTAGAGCTTCTCGAAGATGACGTAGAGTCTCTGTTTTGGCTTGAAGACACCGGCGGTGTCGATGTCGACTGGGAGTTTCTGAAAGATTTCTTGTTGAGAGGAGGGGAGTGTGATGTACCGGTCCATCCGCGAGGACGGAGAGTCGGAAACGACGAAGAACATGCGCGAGTGCAGTGCGAATCTGGTATTGGGCGACGCGCATTCCGATACAATTGCGAGGGCCGAAGCCGAAGGGCATGAAGGTCAGAGGGTCACGGCTGGCACGAGCCTCCGGGGTGAATCTGAAGATTTCTCTTTGAGGAAGAGCGAGTACCTCTCTGGATCGAACTTCTCCGGGTCAGGCCAGTATCGAGGATCCATGTGAAGGATTCGAACAGGCACAGTGAAGCTGTCACCCTTGCGCATGGGATACCCGCCGAGATCAGTCTCTTCGACACATGCGCGATTGATTCTGGAGGGGGTCCTTGAGAGGAGTAAGGGGAGGTACCTGACAGCCGGGGGATAGAAGCGCAGAGTCTCGTTCATGACCATGTCGATATAGCTCATCTTGGCGACTGCTTCATAGTCTACGTCTTCCTGGAGAAGGGTGATTGAAATGAGATGGCTACCTTGTCTCCGAGAAGATCGAAAACCTCTTTTCTTGCTTTTTCCTGAATCTCGGGAAGACTGGCAAGACTGTAGAGGAGGAAGGAGAAGGTTGTAGAGCTTGTGTCATAGCCGGCAAGGAGGAAGACGAAGGCTTGGAAGTCTTTCTATGAAAGAGATCTTTTGAACCTGGGCAATGATATCCATCTTTGAGAGGGTCTTCTTGGATTTCTGGAAGTGTTCGCTTTGCTGGATCTCTTCGTCTTTGTCACCAGCCGCTTGCTCGTCTTTGAGTGACTTTTGGAGAAGAGCGAAGAAGTCCGTTCCTTCCTATAAAGTAGAATGAGATGTGAAGCTTGGGAGACCTCGTCCACGACTTCGTTGGTAATGCGCTTTCGATAAAGTTGATTGAGAATCTCTAGGAAGAAGGCATTCTCCTTTGGAAAGATCATATTGAAGCCGAAGCGGGTCTGAAGGAAGACGACGATGTTCGGGATGAGCACTAAAGTGGTTGAAGAAGGACGGCCTCTCACTAAGAGCAATGAAACGCGGGTTGCCGAGTTTGATGTTGAAGATGCTCTTGGAATTGACGAGGAACTCGGAGTTGGAATCGGTTTGCACGTTGAAATCCATGCCGAAGGCCGACTTGGCAATCATGTCAAGAGTCAGACGACCAAAGGTTCTAAAGGGGGTTTGGTCGAGAGATTGGCTATACTCTTTAACGTCAACGGGTTCTCCTCTAGCGGCGTAGTCATCGAGAATATCACAACAAACTCGTCCACAGTCGGAGAAGGCTGGGATCATCTAGAAGATGTTATTGAGGGAAAAGATTATCTTACCAGCTTGATCTTGTTCGAAGTAAAGGCGGGTGAGACTCGGGCTCGCACATTTCTCCAACGCTCACCGTTCAGTGCGGTGAGAGCATTGTTGCCCGCGTTGTTTTCGTCGTCAAAGACGGCATCCACGAGATTCTAAAGATCGCTCTTTGAGGTCTTCAACTCTCTTCTGACCACTCGGTCGGTGAAGTTGTTGAACTTCTTAACGAGGGCCTGTCGAATAAGATCCAAGTTGGTAGAGCACATGTCAGCATGTCCGAAGATGTAGTCACTGGAAGAAAATGATTACTGTAATTAGGGAAGTTGACTCACCCAAAGGTCTCACCATAGAGCTTCGTGCATCGCTCATCGAATACATGGATTCCTTCTCGGAGATCGAAGCTGTTACCGATGATGAGCTTGGCCGGGGGACCGGGGACACCGATGCGTTTCCAGTACGTTATCTTCCGCCATTGGTACCTAGAGGAGTTCTCCCATCCTGACCAAAAGTACCAGATCAAGTAGCTGAAGCTGCCGATGAGAACGGCAAGAGCTGGCTTGAAGGTGAGAAGATTGAACAAGATGATCGAGTAGAGAACAACTCCGATAGCGTATTCCCCTGCACCGAGGTTGAGGGCCATCTGAAAGTTGTTTTGAGAGGCTTTCATTGAGCTTTTCAAGTGAATGTCTGGACTTCTCGGAAAGCAGCATAGGGATTGAGCGGGTGGGTAAACAGCAAAGAGCTGCCCCCACGTCGAGACCGAGCAGAAGGTCAAGGCATTGATTGATAAGGGCAAGGTGAAGACACGGCGTGTAGGCGGCTGGCCCGTGAGGTGGCAAGGCGCGGCCATGCGGGGATTTATAGCAAGAGGGGCGGTGCAAGATTGCGAAATGCCTCCTTCTCTGTATGCGTATGGAAGGAGGAGAGATGGAGAGGTCGAAAGAGGGAGCGATGGAAGGCGGAGAGAGTTGCACAGGAGAGAAGGAGAGGAGAATAGAAAACGATCTTTGGCGGGGAGGAGGGGGTCCACGTGTTATTTTCAAGGCGAATACCCGGTCTGAGTGGGGAGTCAGAGGACAGTCAGAGCAGTGGAAGGGTGCGCCGAGGTTCGTCTGACTAGCGTCTGATCTTAACGAGGGGAAGAAGACCCGGTGATGATGGGTTTCAACATCGGCCTGATGTCTTTTGGGAAAGGGAAGTCGACCAAACAATGAAATGCAAAATGCGGAGAAGAAGAAATTTAATGATGCGGTTGCAGGAGCGCCGAGAAAATGCTGGCCGCTCGCCGACTCCTCGTTCGGGCGACGACTTCGACGGCCACGGCGACGTTTTCGACGTCGGTGACGAGGTCAGCATCGCAGACCTACTGCGTCGATCGTAAGTTCTGCTCGATTGTCTACCTGGAAGATCTGAAAGAAAACGAATTCTTTTAGCGACACTCGGCTTGAATGCCGAGCAGCGCGAAATCCAGCGCCTGGCGCGCGACTTCGCCCGTGCCGAGCTTCAACCACACATGCAGGAGTGGGACGAAAAGGTAAACTTCTCTCTTCTTCGGTGAGGATTAGCGTTTCAGGAGCACTTCCCACGAGAGACGTTGCTGAAGGCGGGCGAACTTGGCTTTGGAGCCCTCTACTGCGCGGAGAAGTTCGGCGGCTCGGGTCTCACTCGATTGGACGCCTCGATCATCTTTGAGCAGCTTTCTGGTGGATGCGCGAGTACGGCGGCTTACATGAGGTTTCCTTGAATGAAAGAAGTTGACCTCCTCAGCATTCACAATATGTGCGCGTGGATGTTGGACGAGTATGGCACAGAAGAGCAACGAGAGAAGTACATCGCCGAGATGAACGCCTTTCGAGTTCTTGGATCTTATTGTCTCACGGAACCCGATTCAGGTTGGTCCTTGTACTCTTTGGTGTCTCATTTGAAAGTATAACTGTGGAGACGTTTTTCAGGATCTGATGCGGCAGCCTTGAGGACTTCGGCTGTCAAGAAGGGCGACTATTACGTGGTCAACGGGTCAAAGGCTTTTATCAGGTGAGAGGTGTGCTTGGTTCCAATTCGTTGTCTAGTGGTTCGGGCGAGTCTGGCATCTATCTGGTCATGATGCGACATGAAGGACAACCAGGACCGAAGGTTTGGTTTTGCTTATTCGATGAAGAAACGTTGCAGGGTATTTTCTGCCTACTCGTCGAAGACGGCGCTGAAGGCTTCAGTCTTGGAAAGAAGGAGAAGAAGCTCGGTTGGAATACGCATCCAGCACGAATCATTTCTTTTGAAGACTGCAAGGTGTGATAGCTTTCAATGCTCTGCATTCTGGGGGTCTTAGATTCCGGTGAAGAACCAGGTCGGTGGACCCAATGAGGGTTTCAACATTGCCATGGCTGGCATCAATGGAGGCCGTCTGAATATTGCTAGGTCAGGGCTTTGATTTGATTGTGGATCCAACTTTAGTGTTCAGTTGTTCTCTTGGAGCGGCACAGCGCAGCATCGACTTGGCGATCGACTACTTGAAGACGCGAAAGCAGTTCGGCAAGCCGCTCGCCGAGCAGCAGTGGAACGCCTACAAGCTGGCCGAGATGGCCGCCCAAGTCATCTCTTCTCGTCTCATGATCCGCGACGCGGCCCGACATCTCGATGCCAAGTCTCCTCACAGGTGTTAGGCTTCCTTTAACTGAAAGTTCGTCTAGGGCGGCCCTCTGTGCTCTGGCGAAACTGCATGCGACTGACAACTGCTTCGCTGTCGTCAACCAGGCTTTGCAGATGTTCGGCGGTTATGGTGAGACCTCGATTGAGGTTGAAGTTGGATCTTCTTGCAGGCTTCCTCAAGGACTACCCGATGCAGCAGTTCATGAGGGATCTGCGAGCTCATCAGATCATCGAAGGAACCAACGAGATCATGCGACTCGTCGTCAGTCGCGATCTTCTCACCAGCACTACTTTCTTGTAAGAAGTTATTAGACTTGTTGATTTTGCTTGTGTTTTTCTGCCGGTATTCAGAGATTGTATGTAGAGAGGAGTTCGTATAGTCAAGCAGCTTATTCTCATGGATGTATAACATCTCGTAATACTGGTTATTGCTCTGTGAAAGCGTTATGTGCCTCTCTTGAGATTCAAACATTACTTTGATACGACAGATAAAGAAGATTCCATGAACGAAGCTTGCATTTCTTTCGGAAACTCTGGCGAACACTTTTTCTCCATTCAGCTCTACAACAGGACCCAACTGCCCCGCACGCTAACAGAACTCACAATCAGAAGCAAAAAGCATCGAAAAATAGGTCGGTCTAAAGTGACGAGCTCCATCTTGCTAGCTCGAGCTAGATTTACAATTAGGCAATCTAACTTCGCGCCTATGTTTTTGACAACTTATTCACCGCACAGTCCTTGCAAACATCAAGCAGGGCAGGCTCTCTCCTTTAGTTGCTCCACAATAGTTGTTGTGAGTGATATTTTATATCTATTTCGAGTATACTCTCATGTTCAGACATAATCGGGTCTCATCGGAATATCGACCAATACTAATTCACTAGACTATGCACAGTTACAAAATACACGTATGAGCGTTCATCTTCTTGAGTGAGCGTTTCATCTTCTTGAGTGGAATTACCGCCTCGTCCTCAGTGATCGTCTTCGAATGCACCGTATTCCCGTCGATGATCTTCTCCGTAACCCGACGCGAGATCGACGGCGACGACGACGAAGATGGGAACACGTTCGACGAAGAGGGTCGTCCACTGTGACCGCCCCACATCTGAACACTAATGAAAAGTCAATAATTCCAACCTTGATCGAAGTGTCGCCTCCAAGGCGTTGACCAGTACCAGTGAATGCAGGGAGCACAGCATTTGAGCCGGACGTGGACGGAACAGGACCCGCAGCAGTCGTCGGATCGCTCATCCGCTCGTTCGTCGAAGAGGATCCCGCCTTCTTCGGCGTCAAGAAGTTGTCAATCTTCTGCTGTTTCTTGTCCACAACGACTTCCTTGTCGTCCGCTTTTTTTCCCTTCTTCCCTCGATAGCCTTCGGGTTCGTGAACTTTCGTGAACTTTCCTGCGATTAAACGATCAGTGGAAATTTCATACAAACCTCCACATTTCTGTTGGTGCTCCAACCACCCGGCGTCATTCGGGCCGGGAGCGCGATCGTTTTCACGACGAACTTCACCGTAGAAGGGTTTCCACTTTCTGCACGGTCCATCACACCTGATGTTGACAAGATTAAGCACAACAAAAGAAAGGAAACCTCCACCAATGCATCTGGTACAGCTCAACTTCGTCGAAAAATGCATGGAAGGCGGAAATTCTCGTCCCAGCAGCTGAGTTGATTCGATCCATGTGAAACTGCAACCCCTGATTATGAAAGCAGAGGATTACAAACCTGAAACTCGGGTCCGTGTTCTTCATGGTCTGTGTTGTCACTGGTGAGAAAGAGGAACGCGTGGATCATCTCGTGCTAAACACGCATGTTATCCTTAGAAGAGAGAAGTAAACGAACGAGCAAGGTTTCCACGAGATCTTTTCGTGATCGAAGGGAGAGCAGCGGCCTGCTCAAGCGAATGGTGCAGAGACCCTCCCGTTCTTGATACAAGCACATGCCGGCAGACCTGCAAAGGGTACATTCAACGCTTCAATTCAGAAAAGCGTGAGTGCATGCGGCAGCGAACACAAGTGCCTAGCAACCACCCCAATCCTTATCGTTCACAAGATTCGCTGCGTTTTTTTGTGGAATCGGAAATCTCCCGTACTAGCACTTTCCCAGATATTATTCGATTCATCGCAGTTTCTAGAACTCCGATGAAATTTCCAAAAGCTCTGCGTACATCGTCATTTTCGAATTCCACTTCAGCTTGCAGCAGGCGAGTCGATCTTCGAAGAATCGTGCATCGAATTCGGTGAACAAGGCGTAGACGTCGGGACACGGATCGAGCAGCTCAAGGTCCGGGTCCACAATGGATGGCTCGCCGTTCTTCGGAACCTTCATGCCGTTCCCGTCCGCGTTCCTGCCTGCTTGAAAACAAGTGATCAGCAAAACATCATCGCAATACCAAAACAGACAGAAAACAGCTCAAAATGCACGAGAATAGAAGACCGAGCGTATAAAGAAACGAAAATCGCGTCAATAAATTTGGATATCTGTTTCATAAATCGGAAGGTCGGAAAAACGGACCGAGAAATTGCGCTTCTTGAATTGGTTGCTCCAACAAGGGCTGTTGTATCCAGTTTTCTTACACTAGAAGCGAATTGATGATGAATATCTTTGCCGTGACCGCTTTGCCGGCTCTCATCACAAAAAAAACGAGCGTCTCTGACTTCATTCCTAGAGAAATAAAAAACAAATTCAAAAGTACCGCGGCAAGCTACCGTACTTTGGAATTCGCTGCGAGATCCCGCTAACGTCGCGAGCGCTGTGGCCTAAAATGGGAGGCCAGATTTCAGATCGCGGACGCGTTCATCTTCGTCTTGTTCTCCGTCTTCATCGTCTTCCTTGTTCTCTACAACATCATGGCCAGCGAACAAACGCGCTTCTCCGTCTACGGTTCGTTTCCTTTGTATCCTGCTTCGTTCTGTTGCTTGCTGTTTTTTTTTCGCTGAAAGTGGGACTTTCGCTTGCTAGTGGGTTTGTGCTCTCATGGGATGTCTTTTCGTTCTTGTTTGCATATCCAAAGCGATTCCATAGTTCAATCTGCGATGTTGCAACGTAGTGTGATCGTAGTAATATTGTTTTTGCAGTTGGCAACATCCCGTACCAGACGACCGAGGACGACATCGGCAACTACTTCAGCCAAGCTGGCAATGTGACCAACGTCCGGTATGCTCGCGTTCGCTGCTGGGTGACTGATGGTGTGCTTGCAGTCTGGTGTACGATCGTGAGACGGGCCGTCCGAAGGGCTTTGGATTCTGCGAGTTCAGCGACGAGGTCGGCGCCCAGAATGCCGTCAACAACCTCAACGGCGCCGAGTTCAACGGCCGTGCCCTGCGCGTCAACTTCGCCAGCAAGTGAAGCGACCAAGAAGACGGAAGCCCAACCGAAGGATTCTTCAACTGGAACCTTGTGGACTTCCTATCTTCCCCCCTTTTTCTTCATCGCCCCTCTTGTCTTTCTAATCGCTCGGCGATCACGCATTTCCATCGTGTGCTGACCCTTGAAGCGTCCTTTCTCTCTTGTATGTCCCATTGTTCTGTTCATCAGTAAAAGTCCAGTTCCTCTCGCCTCCATCACATTGCATGAACCCGCATTCATCGTCTCTTTCCTCCCCTCGTCCGTCTTGTCACTGCTGTGCCATAAGATCCATTGAGGAGTGTCTAGGTTCTTGTTCCGCTGAGATTCGTCACATCCGTTTTGGGTGTTGATGATAAAGAGCTGTCTTTTAACTTTTGGTGTTCCATCACAATCCGTTTGAAGATCGCAAGTGCCTTCTCTTTACATACAGGAGGTTTTCGGATTTGCTAGCCGTTCTGGTGATTGAAAGTTCTTTTGTCGCAAGGTAGAGTGGAGAGTCACGTCTTTGTAATCAAAAGCCACAAGCCATTGCATCCTTTCTGCTTTTGCAGGGGCGATGCTGCCCGTTGGCCGTTTTCTTCGTCACGCAGTTACTGCGCTGAGGGCGAACATCTCAACGTCGGCCAAAGCGAAGTCATCTCAGAGTCAGACTTATTGTGTGGATCGTGAGTCATCAGCTGCATCTTTGACTCGTATTTAGCGTCAATTGGGCTTACGGAGGAGCAGAGAGAGGTCCAGCATCTGGCTCGCGACTTCGCTCGTGCCGAGCTTCAACCACATATGCGGGAATGGGATGAAAATGTGAACTTTTTTGTTTGTAGGTGAGGATAAGTTGTTCAGGAGTACTTCCCTCGAGAGACGTTGCTGAAGGCGGGCGAACTTGGCTTCGGAGCCATCTATTCTTCGGAGAAGTTTGGCGGCTCGGGTCTTACTCGCCTGGATGCGTCGATTATCTTTGAGCAGTTGGCCGGTGGCTGCGTAAGCACGGCAGCATACATGAGGTTTGTGAAAGATTTAATGCTTTTATTGCTTGTTCAGCATTCATAACATCTGTTCGTGGATGATCGATGAATATGGGACAGATGAGCAACGCGAGAAGTACACCGCCGAGATGAACGCTTTCCGCCTTCTCAGCTCCTACTGTTTGACAGAACCCGGCTCTGGTTAGTTAGTTATGATTGTTGTCTTTAATGATCGCCTTGAAAATTGTTCTCAACTTTCTCTTCAAGGATCGGACTCGGCAGCTTTGAGAACGTCGGCTGTACAGAAGGGCGACTACTACGTCGTGAATGGATCGAAAGCTTTTATCAGGTGAGAGATTAGACGACTATGATAAGTTCGTTGATTGTAGTGGTTCGGGCGAATCGGGCATCTATCTGGTCATGATGCGACACGAAGGACAACCAGGACCAAAGGTTTCGAATTCGTCTGATTGAAACAAGAGTTTAGGGAATCTTCTGTCTTCTCGTTGAAGCTGGCACCGAGGGCTTCAGCCTTGGCAAGAAAGAGAAGAAACTCGGCTGGAACACGCACCCGGCGCGGATCATCTCCTTTGAGGATTGCAAGGCTTGTTTGGAGTCTTGTCCTTCAATCATTTTCTTCAGATTCCAGTGAAGAACCGCATTGGCGGACCGAATGAAGGTTTCAACATTGCCATGGCCGGCATCAACAGTGGACGAATGACTGTGGCAAGGTACCTCCTTGAGCTTTCGTCGAGTGCTAGAGTATTGAAAGCGCATCGTTTTGGACGTCTCTAAGAGCAGGATATTGCAGTTGTTCCCTTGGCGCGGCACAGCGCAGCATCGACTTGGCGATCGACTACTTGAAGACGCGAAAGCAGTTCGGCAAGCCCCTCGCCGAGCAGCAGTGGAACGCTTACAAGCTGGCCGAGATGGCCGCCCAAATCATCTCTTCTCGTCTCATGATCCGCGACGCGGCCCGACATCTCGACGCCAAGTCTCCTCACAGGTGTTAGGCTTCCTTTAACTGAAAGTTCGTCTAGGGCGGCCCTCTGTGCTCTGGCGAAACTGCATGCGACTGACAACTGCTTCGCTGTCGTCAACCAGGCTTTGCAGATGTTCGGCGGTTATGGTGAGACCTCGATTGAGGTTGAAGTTGGATCTTCTTGCAGGCTTCCTCAAGGACTACCCGATGCAGCAGTTCATGAGGGATCTGCGAGCTCATCAGATCATCGAAGGAACCAACGAGATCATGCGACTCGTCGTCAGTCGCGATCTTCTCACCAGCACTACTTTCTTGTAAGAGTTGTGTCTAAACTGTTCGATTGTTTTCAAGACGTCTCCCAAATCTTTATAGGAAGATTTTCTTTAGTTGTAGCCGAGTCTTACCAAGATTTAATTGTAAGATGCATAGCATTACGGGTCTACTTGAGTGTATTTCTGAAGAATCAGTAAAGTTTACTAATGAACGTCAAGTCTGTGAAGTCTCTTGAAGACTCCAAACCACGTGAATGGTCGATGGGCTCAGCTAATAGAAGATCCATCAGGAGTTCTTCGCCATGCCAGGAGAGGATTTCTAATTGTGATCTTGAAGACTATGTTTCTAGAGTTTGACGGTGAGAGGGGGGCGTTCCGTGTCCTCTGGGCCCTCGTGAATAAGCCTCATTCGAGGCGATGCAGTAGCTGTAGTGTTTTCTCTTCACGTTTTGTAACTTTTACTTTCATGGGAAGGTCTTTTTTTGTACACGTTTCATTTGGCACTAGAACGGCAAGGTCGCAACAACAACTGCACTTCTCCTCTATACAAGCTCCTGGAGCGAGATTTTTGCACAACAACAACAAAGAAGTCTGGCTTAGTTGAATTATCTTAACCATCCAGGTGAAATGATGCAATCAACAGAGGAGATCTTCTTGTCAAACTTTGTCTTTGTCAAGTTGTGACAGCCGCCGCCGCTGAAGGTCTTCGAGGCGCCGTGGTAGTTCTGGTCCAGCCACACCTTCAGCTTGTTTCCAGGAAACACCAGCATCGAGGAAGCCTGCAATTCGTCCTTCTATTGTCTTTGTATTCTTCGCTTTATTTTCTGGAGCTGCAACATGGAGAAGTGGCTCACCATGTCGTTGAAGTCCGGCTCCATGTACGGCACGGTGTCGAGGTTGGAGAGGCTCTCCTCCTTGAGATTCCTTCGGAGTCCCCGACAATTAGGGCCCTCGAAGAGGACGGCGCACTTCACGTAGTCAAGGCGTTCCAGACTAGGCTTTTTTGATTGGGGGCGTTGCGGTTTCTGCAAAAAAAAACATTCCTGAGTAATTGGTCATGGTCATCAAAGGTGTGTTGCTCTGTTAGCTTTCGAAGAGGCTTACCGGCTGGCTAGCTGCAGCACTGCATTCACATCTCATGGAGGAAATGGCATCCTTGAACTTGCCCTCTTGTTCCACAGTCAAGTCATGGTAACCTTCGAGGAATCTAAAGACAGTTGTTGTCTCTCTTCGAAGACCAACCTGGCATGTCCTCCATCCAACTTCACACCGGTCCAGGCATCCAAGGTGCACCCGTCCTTCACGTACAGAGACCA
>JAQIXL010001324.1:0-19006 GCA_034700245.1 Poikilolaimus oxycercus
AGGTCTTGTTGACTCGTGAAAGGCTCGCTTCGCTCGCCTTTCACTTCGCCAACTGCGGCCCTTCGGGCCGCGCGCTGGCGGCCGCCTTCTCCTCCTCGCCGGTCCTCTCCCCTTCTTCTCTTCGCTCATCAACCCCGCTCCTTCTGCACTCAAATTTTATTTTTTTCTCAACAGGATCGCTTCTTAGTGTAATTCTGACCCGTGGAATCGATTCCCCGCACCCGTTTTACCCTAAAAGCCTTCTTCCCACGTGATCGCGCCTCACAACACGCTTTGATCTACGGCTTGATCTACAGTCGCTGAAGCTCGCTCAAGGCGAGCTTTCTCAAATCCGATTTTTCTTTACCAAAACCCACTCTAATCGCTCCGAGTAGACGCCGCCCCACTCCGATTCGCGTCAGCAGACATGACCAAAGCGAAAAAACACGGGCAAAAGAGGTTTCCTGTGACCGGAATCGAACCCGGGTCCCAAATTTTGAAGTCTAGGCTCTTACCGACTTGCACGTAAACTTCGAATACGGCGTTTAGGCACCTAGGAGTGCTTTTTTGTCCTGTTTTAACGTCAGAATCGTGTTCTACGGCCCTGATTTACCCTAGGAAAGTGTTAACCGCACGCGAAATGGTCGAAAACCCCCGCGTGCCAACTACGCAAAAAGTGCCTTACGCCCTTCCATTAAGAGGGATAATGCGTACTCTCTCTGAGTGTGTAATTGAAAAGCGCGCCAGCACGCTACGAGCCCTCTCAATGTAAAGCTCACAGAGTGGATTTCCCTTTGGCCATTCAAAGACATGTCGACCAAGAATCAGATCATGGTCCCATCGAAAGTGAAGCAGCCTTCGTATTTCGAGAATCGTGCCGTCCTGAATGCGACGATCGAGCAACTTAATCCCCGCTTTAAGATATTCCAGAATAAATCCGTGCTGCCGAGTGGCATAGGACAAAATTAGGTGAGTCTCCTCTCCCACATATTTCCATAATTTCAGTTCGCTAGAGTGATAAATTGTATCCAGTGCATATTCGTATATGAAGCTTGCTTCGACGAGAATACGCACCTCGAGGTCCACAAGAGAGTGATCCTTGGGATTGTTAAGTAAGTGGGTGTTTATTTCCTCCACGAGATTTTTAGTCTCAAGATTTCTTCGTGCTGCGTCCGGAATGCGCAGTATCAAGGAGCCCAAGTACGAAAGTCCGTTTTTATGAATTAGTGCAAATGTTGAGCACGCATTTCGAGCTAGACGAAAATGAGCGTGAATCATTTCGTCCTCGCTTTCAAATCGCTTTGCGTATCGTTGCAAAAATGGATCTGTAATCGCGACGGAAGCGAGGGCGCGCATTAAACTAAAGGCATCGTCGAATTTCGTCTTCGCGAGATATTCCTCTAAAAATAATATGGAGAGGCGCGAAGAGCGCAAAACGACATCGTACTCCTCGAAAATCCCTTTTTTGAGCTGCATCATGCGAGCATGGAGGAAGTCGCGTTCTTCATCTTCTGTGTGAACAGCTGACGTACTGCATATAAACACAATGAAAGGTATTCAGTACTTTGAACTCACCGAGAGTGCAGAAGAACGTTGTAAAGGGATACTTGCATCATTTCCCTGATCGACGGCCTTTCCAGAGGATCTGAGTTCTTCATTTGTGATATTAGTTCGTCGGCGATTTTCCGCCGATGCTCATCCAGACTACAATCACCATATATTGACAACGATGATTCCGCGTGTTGTCCGAATCTCTTGAAATCGTCCGTCAGTTTCTCTCGAACGTTTTCGTTGTTGACATCTAGTGAACGAATCATATCGACCAATACAGCGCCCAGGCTGAAACCGCGTTACATCTTGGCTTATAGATATTGTATTATACGATCACAACCTGTATATGTCGATTTTCGACGTATAGTTCTCGTCAATAAGACTTTCAGGAGCTTGATAGTTTTTGGTTCCATGTCCGGGAGTCATTGACACGTTCGAATGAGCTCTAGCTGAGCCGAAATCGCATATCTTCGGGACGTGCTCCGCTGTCAGAAGAATGTTTTCCTAAAAGACGCCCGGAGAATAAGCTGAATTAAATCGCGAACCGGCTTGATGTCGCGGTGAATGTAACCGAGACTATGCAAGTGCCCGGCGCCAGCCAAAATTCCCTCAAAAATTGTCCACATTTTTGTGTATTGGTCTCGAAAAAGTTGCTGTTGGATCGCTTCCAATAGATTTCCACCTTCGCACAACTCCATTTTGATGAAAATGCTCGACTTTCGAGAAAGTGTCTCATTGTCAATCAGCTCCTTCCAGTCAAAAAACTTAACGACGTTAGTATGTTGACAATCTTTCAGAATTCCGGCCTCTTGACGTAAGTTCTCGCAGATTGCTTCGTCGTGATCCACGTCAACAATTTTGAGTGCATATTTTTGATCATCACATGTAGATCTGTAAAATATCACCTCTTTTTTTCGTTTTCAGAAGCTTAATTACAATCCATGCGTCGCGAGCTTTAGAGTTTAGGCGAGAGAAGATCGTCGGAAATACTCACCGGCATTTGAATACACCCCCATAGGCACCGCGACCAATGAACTCATCGACTTCGACGTGCAGGTTTTCTCTTGCATATTCGCTTTCCTTCTCGCTCAGCGTGCGCCTTGTGGTCCACATATTTGTAATTGAATCGGTGTGGGAGATTGGGAGACGCGCGCTCTCGACAATCCCCTGAAGTATCACTTTAATAGACGCGGCACTAAGAGACATTAACACGAACAACGTTTCACGACTATTACAGAAGCAGCTTTACCGATGATCGAGACCAACAATGTGGATTTTTTTACAGAAGTGGAAAAAAAGAAAACGCCAAATCGATCTGCGTTACCTTGCGAAATGAACCGTTATCAGCCAAGAAGCGAGAGCGGCCACTCCCAGGCCACTGCTATCGGGGGCAGACAGGACCCATTCGTGAGTCGAGTCATCAAGTTTGGCCTTCAGAGTCGCTAGTAAGAGAGCGTTGGTATCATTGGGGGGGAGGGTAATTCTTACAAATTAGCACGAGTCTTTCTCAATTTCTTCGAGAGTTTGAACCGGAATTCATTCTTTCAAATTTCGACTGAATTAATTTGAGCCCGCTAAACTGACTTTCCTATGCTCTGGGTCCTGTCATTGCAAGTCTATGACCTCAAGGGCAAAGCTGCGGCGTAGGATGCGTACCAGGGGTGTGATTTTGGTCTCTACTAAACAAGAAGTGGCGAAGTGTGATCAAAAGTGAACTAATTGTAAGATTTCTTGATCTTCATTATGGTGACAACTTTCGAGCAACCCGTTCTTATATTGATGAAGAAAGGCAAGTGTTAACAGTAACACGTGATAATTTGGCCTGATTCACAAGGGCCTCATAGCAAGGAATCGCAAGGTTACCAAGAGGTGTTAATACGGCACAACTGTGCGCAAGGCACATTTGACAGCTTTTCACATTCACGTTTGTCTGCTTCCTCATGTGGAACCTATGGTTTCCTCGGGAAGTCTTTGCTCCACTTTTTGAGTATCTTGATAAACGTTCTGCAGCATGTCTTTCGAGGACTTGTCACTACGCTTATGAAATTTTCTGCCAATCGCGTCTTCGCGAGCCAAACGAAGTGTCGTTTTCATTCCGCTTTTCAAGACTTGTAAACGTCGAAGGTCGTAGAGGTGTGATTTCGAAAAGGTGCAACACAGAAGAAGTTCTTTCTTTCCGTATTTCGGACATTCCGATGCGAACAATTGGCGTCGTCATCAAGTTTAATGATTCAGCTAATGGGCTTAAACTATTCGAAGAAGGCACAGTAATCATTTCTATCCGACGCAGCGGAAAGGGAAACTTCACCATTACTGCAAGCCAAGCAACGCCGTGCGACAAACTGTTTACCGTTCTCTTTGAACTTTTCAAGGCACATTTGCCAACAAAGAAGATAGACTTCAATATTGCATCTGGTTCTATCATCGCTGCCGTCGCCGAGTGGATTCACAAGCAGCAAAGACGTTGTTTGTGCGTGAATTATCTTCAGGAAAAGAAACATTTCAGCACAATATTTGGAAACGTGAAAGACTTGAACATTCGAAGCACCAAAAGAGATCTAAGTCGCCGACTTTTGTTCTCCAGTCTTGAACGCATCCAGCCTTGCTCCGCATTAGTAAATTGGAGAGTAGATTTCACACGAGAGCAAGTAGTGCTTCTATCAATGTTTCTACGTCGCTTTCAGCTTACTTACAAGGCCCACGCGCATGTCGAGGAGGAAGACTTTCGTCGTTGGTCGCCAAGTGAGTTGACCATTGGTTCACATAACATTTCACTGGCCGTCGTTGTTGAGTGGATCCTTGATGCTCGGAGAATTCATGAGGATCGCCTTACTCTAGACGTGGCACACAGAGATCGTTCACTAGTCAACATCTTGAAGACCAAGAATGAAGTGAAGGTTATAAAGCAGCTTTCATCTGACTATTGGATATCTGATGAGCTGCTCCTTCGAGACAAATTCAAAGTGAAGGTGTTTATTCAGACGGAGCTTTACAACAAGCATTACATGTGTATCGAGTTCTCAAACGCGAACGCGTCTCATAACCTCATGAACGATTCTGATTCATTCATAGACTCTTGAGCTGTTTAATTGCATTGTATCGACGTCGCACACTGTTGAAAGCATATTTCAAGCACGAGCTTCGTTCTTATGTTGATGATGAGTAGATAAATACGAGAATTTGGCCTCATTCACAAGGGGTTCAATATTTAGTGCAAACAAAGGGCGAGAACAACACGAGGTGCTAATCCGGCGCGTTGACGTTTTCACACACTTTCCACATTCACTTGTTTGTCTGCGTCTTCATGTGGGACCTATGGCTTCCTCCTCAAGTCTTTGCGCAACTTTTTGAGTACCTTGATAAACGCTCCGCAGCATGTCTTTCGAGGACTTGCCAGTACGCTTATGAAGTTTTCCGTCAATCGCGTCTTCGCGAGCCAGATGAAATGTCATTTTCTTTCTATTTTCCCAAATCAGAAAACGCAAACTCATTTGCGACAGATGGTGAGAGTTCGAAGAGAGCGTAAATAATCCTTCAAACAATTCTGCATTTTCATGCTTCGCACTACCAACCACATCTAAATGTTGATGTCGCCATCAGGACCATCAAGATCGACAATTTTCCTCGTGGAGTTTTGCTTTTCGTGGAGGTGACGTCATTATTTCAATCGAGCGTGAGAAGAAGGGAGAATTCATTGTGAATGCAAGTAGTGCGACGCCATGCGACCAGCTTTCACGGTGCTTATTTTTTTAGGCCCAATTGCCAACGACGAAGATTGGGATTTATCTCGCATCAAATCCCATTATCGAGGCCGTCACTAAATTTATTCAAAACGAGAAAAGGTTTTGCTTTAAAGTGGAATATGTCCACAAAGAGGAACTACTCACTACGACATATGCCAAGTATTTGAAGGACTTGAAAAATCTAGACACCGAAAAGGATCTCACCCAGATTTTAATGGACAGCCTCAAGCGCATCAAGCCTCACGCTGTCTTAGTGGCATTGCCGATGATTCTTTATCGAGAACATGTCACGCAGTTATCCAGATTTCTTCGTCGATTTCAACTTACGGACGGGGCTACAGCGCAGGTTGAGGAAGAAGACTTTCGACGTTGGTCGCCGAGCGAGTTCGCCATTGGTTCAGATAACATTTCACGGGAGGCAGTTGTTGAATGGTTTCTTGATGCTCGTAGGGGTAACGAGGATCGCCTAGTCGTCGACCTACCTAGCAATGGCCCTCCACTAGTTGAAATTCTAAAAGAAAAAGACGGAGTGAACGTTATTGAGCAGGGATCACCTGGAGAATTCACATTTGATGTGCTGCTCGTTAGAGAAAAATATGAAGTGACAGTCTGTAATCGAAAACATTTTGGCATGCAACGCGTCTCTATCACCTTTTCAACCTGGGATAGTTCAGACACGGACGACGAAGATTTTTCCAACGACTTTTATTGATGTGCTCCTGATTCAATTCTTTTTACACCTATGCCGCCAATCGGTCAAGACTTCAACTTCAGAGTGTAAGAGACTTGTAATCTGGCTTCCTTCTTCTATCTCTTTCGTATTCGTATTCGTATCTCGTTGTTGACCAACTCAAGAACAACAAAAAAATCTTCTGACTTTATTTTTTTGAATGTGATGAAATCATTTGACAAAAAAGATCTGTGTGATGAGTGGACGAGATAAAAAGTGAAGTTAGCGGACATTTGTTTTACGTTTGCAAACTATTGCTGCTGTATAACGGGTATGTACTGTAGAGTTTGTCCATAGTTCAGCGTTCACTGTGACTTTCAAAGGGTCGCAATGCGCGAAGAAATCTTTGCTATGCCTAACGCAGCCTTTCGTACAGGACAAACGCTCAATTTTGTAAGAAAGAAGGACCGAGCGCTAACATAACGTGCTAATCCGGCCCCGCCTGCGCGGCGCTAACCCGCGTTGGTTTTTCACATTCATTTCTTCACATTTATTCTCTCTTCATGTGCGACCTCGAGCTTCCTCCTCCACTCTTTGTGTTGGTCTTTGAGTTTCTCGATAAACGTTCCTCAGCTCGTTTTTCGAGAACGTGTAAGTATGTTTATGAAGTTTTCCGTCAAACCCGTCTTCGCGAACCGAACGAAGTATCATTTTCATTCTACTTTTCGACAACTTCAAATGGTCTAAACACAACTGATGCTGATTGTGAGAACACGAAAAGACGGGCCAAAATCTTGCAAACTTGTCTTTATTTCCATGTTTCCGACTACTCACCACAACGACACATTTTCATCGAAATTAAGTTCGAAAATTCTCCTCGTGGACTTGTGCTTTTCGAGGAAGGCGCAGTCAGCATTTCTTGTGAACGCGAGAGGAATGGAAATTTCATCGTTAGAGCAAGCAATGCGACTCCATGCGAGAAGCTCTTCACGATGCTCTTTGAATTTTTCAAAGCACATTTGTCGACAAAGAAGGTGGGAATTTATCTCGCATCGGCATCCGTGGTCGATGTTGTCACGAAATGGGTCCTCAAGCAGAAAAGGCATTGCCTCAAAGTGGAATATGTTCACGAAGAGAAACTCCTCAGTACAACCTGTGTCAAAGACTTGAAAGACTTGGATATCCGAAGCACCGAAGAGGATCTCACCCAAATGGTGATGGCTAGCCTTGAACAGATTCGGCCCCATGCCGCCTTTATCGGCTTGGAGGCGAGCTTTTTGCGCCAACAAGTCGTACGACTGTCAACGTTTGTGCGCCGCTTTCAAGTTAGAGACGAGGCTACGGCGCATGTCGAAGATGAAGACTTTCGCCGTTGGTCGCCTAGCGAGTTGTCCATAACTTCAAGCAACATTTCGCGGCAGGCCGTTGTTGAATGGTTTCTTGATGCCCGCCGAGGTGAGAGGGATCGCCTTGTCCTCAACATGCCGCGCGTCAATCCTCCTTTTATTGAAATCCTAAAAGCAAACGATGGAGTGAAGATAACTACGTTGAATTCACCTGGTGATTTCACATTTGATAAGCTACTCGTTAGAGAGAAATTCGATGTGACAGTAGTTATCCAGAAGTGGTTTGTTGGCTTAGAACGTGTCTGCATCACCTTTTCAACTTGAGATCCTTCGTAAACGTACGAGGAAGATTCTTCAAAGACTGCTTGTCCGAAAAGTTGTCTGAAAATGACAGTGATTGAGTGATTGTTCTCTATTGAGTGCGTGCTGAAACTGTTTCCACGTACAATAAACGTGCACATTTTGCTTTCCGCAAGTATAGATATCATGAAAATTTCATTTGTGTTCCGCTCTCGATTAAGCATTACTGGACCTCACAATCAGTTCGCGGGCAGCTGCCCTTTGCTAAATTCTGCCTCTCGCACAACGCGTCTGACTTATTGAAACCAACTTTAAACAGTCTTTGCCGAATTCATTAGTTGAAGCGAGCATCGGGCGGCGCGATGGCCAACATGACGTGACATGTGATCTCGGTCCATTACGGAACTCACAATCAGACAGAAGAAGCATTTATTGAATAAGTTGACTTTTACTGCACAAAGGCCGACATCGTTTACCCAAGAAAACACAAGACTTCAACTTTAGTGTTTTCTCGATTTGTGACCTGGCTTCTTCTTTCTCGTAGTTGGCTTGCCATTCGAACTATCGCGGAGCTCGCCGACACTTTCGTCACCTTCCCAAGTTCCTAAAGCGATATCTAACTCACAATATTATCTACCGTAGATGCTCTGAATTGCGAACACATCTTCGTCTGTTAGATACGGAGTCACGTAGTTGCCGTCGTCATCGGTGATCAGGTGGTAGAAGGGAGCCATGATCGTGTTCATGTCGGCCTTTAGGTTCAAGTGTTTTGTCTTCATCATCACTCACTGAATGCTCGATTCCAAGCGAATGCCCAGCTTCATGAATTGCCACTTGAAGGATGTCGTAATACTCCTCGCTGCAAAAAAAAATTCGTCGACTCGGTTCAATGCTTACATACTTCACAATCTTGTCCGCATCATCGTAGGCCCAATACTCGTCACCGTCAAAATGAACATGACCGTTACGGGGATAGTAAGCGTGGGCGAGAGTGCCGCCTAGGATTTCTATTGCTCGTGGAACCTTCAAAGCCCACCCTCTCCATCAAAAGGCATATTGTCGCCGTGATCACCAGTGGCAAAGCCGACGACGATGTCTGCGTCATCTTCCGAGCTAACCTAGAACTTGTTTGAGAACTCCGAAGACTTCCTGAAAGTCCAAATTTGTGTAGGCTGACCAAGTGTCGTAAGCCTCGGCCATAACTTCTCGAAATGTTTTCATATCGAGCTCCGAACCAGTGCTCTCGATGTAGTATGACACGACGCCTTGATCCCATGGGTCGCCAATTACTACAACTTCATTAGATCGCTTTTCTAATTCGTACAGTTTTGTTCGAGTTTGATTGCCACTGCATCGCCTCGACCGCATCGTGACTGTGCCAACTTCTCCTTTGTCGCATCATCTAACTTGCCCGTCTCTGCAAGGCCTGCGTATTTTTGAAATCGTCTAAACTCCAATAAATTCGTAGAAAATGCCTTACAAGAGAGCGGGCCTGAGCAGCTCCTCTTGCGAGCCGACAAGATTCGTTTTCTCATCTTTTGTGAAGTAGCCGAAGGTTTGGAGATAAGACTACAAGTGTCTTTTTTTCAAAAAGGACCTACTAAAGCCTTGTCGCCGTTGATCACCGTGGCCCTTTTAGAGCGACGAAGTCGATACGAGGCTGGAGTTCCAAAAGCGATAAAGACGGCACAAGCAAGGAAGAAAAGTTGTGAGCGCATGTGCGCGGCTGGCTGTAAACTTGTGGTTTGCTCGAAGGAAGGCACGCGGAACCGTCTCGACCCAAAGGAGAGGACGCCCGTGCTCACGCACTCAAGTCGACGCGCAGTAAAGTGGAGAATCGCAAAGGGGACGCCAAAGACGCCGTCGGCAGGCGACGAAGACGAACGCAAGTGAAGTCGCTTCGTTTTTTAAATGAAAATTTGGTGTCTGTGGTGTTGGTTAAATTTTCAAACGGCTCCCAAATTTATTCATTTGAATCAGCGAATAACGGTTTAGCCGGAAAGGTTCATGACAGTACAGCGAACTTCGGTGATAACGTTGTCGTCGAAGGTCCACGCGTTGTCGGAGCATTGGAGAGTCGCTACTGCGTCTCGATTGCTCTCCTCAGCCAGAATTTCTTGGCCATTCTACAATAAAAAGAATGAATAATAGAGAAGCCTTCACGGACGTGGATCATGGCGTAGAAGGTGTTATCATCGCCACAGACGAGCGTGAGTTGCCTGGCACCAGGCCCGCATGTGACCCTCTTGAAGTCGCCGCCTGACTTATTGTTCGAGGCAAGCTTAAGTGCAGGAGCATTGCAGCCACATTCTGAAAGAGCCATTATTCTTTTTCGTTATTGTTGTGCTGTCTTCACTGCAAAGACGCGCCGTTATCCCTTCCATAATCCTTCTTCTAGCCGTTGGCCGCCCCTTGTCTTCCCGCGCAATCCCTTCTCCCTCCTCGACCTGCATTGTAAAAGGAAGAGGAGAGAAGGGAGAGACGGGCTGCGAGTGTGTGAGTGTGCCTTTGAGCTCTACCCATTTACCGCCTCATCAAAGACTATACTCATGTCGAAAAAGCATTCCACCACCAAGCTGCTACTGAAACAGTAATCGAGTCTAGCTCACTTCCTTCACCCGCCGCAGTTTGAATGGAGTCGCATTCGATTTGCTCGGCAACATCTCGATTGTAGATCCAATTGGCGCCATCGCAGTACAGCGAGACAGCCACAGAACCTCCAATTGTTCCATTGAGTCGTCCACCAACATCGCCGTTGATCTAGAATCAAATTATTTCCTGTTACTGTACTGAATAAATGTAAATGTAAATGTACTGTCCTGATAATACCTCTATTTGGGGATACGAACTGGCATTGTTGCTCGCACAAATCATCGCCAACAGCGAGTCCTCGAAAGTGATGTTGGCGAAATTTTTCGCGCCGTGGTTCCTGGATGCAAACGAGATCGGCGCGGTACACAATGAACGAGGAGCTGAAAAGCCAGAAACTGTCATTTTTTTCTGAAATGTGGGTAATATTTTCATGCTGCTTTGCGCGAATTCCAAAAGGATTTTGATCCGTCAACTAGCTGTCTGCAGGAGAACCGAATAGAACTCTGACCTGACTGAATAGATTCGCATCCGACTTTAGCAACTGCGACGCCGTCATGAAGCCAACACGTTCCGTTGCATTGGAGGCTAACGTTCACACTTTCACCGATCGAGCCATTGAGAGCGAGGACAGTACCGTCGTTCAACTGCAAAATGGATCTAAGATAATTTTTTGGCAACCTGAATTTGAGGATACGACGCGTCATCAGAACCAGTGCAGACGAGCGTGAGGTCCGATCCGCTGTACGTGATGCTCTCAAACACATTACCTCCGGTGAATTCGATGGGAGCCGTACAGGATTGTGAGTGTTGACATGAAGTCGAGATGCGTTTGTGAACTTAAAGATGCGCTTAAATAAAAAAAAAGTCTACTTACCAGCTGAAGAACGACCACTGGAAGAAAATCCGACTAAGAATGACAAGAAGACGAGCCCAGAGAGTGTCCCCATTGCAGAGAGAAGTCGAGATTCACTGAGGAGGCGGCAATCATCCCATCCCTTGTGGCCCAGGTCAACAAGGCGGGGTCATCGTGAGCACCACGCGGGTTCGGCATCATATCAAATCGAGGGCGTTGGCCAAAGTGAAATCACTGCAGGCTCTCAAGAGTTTGAAGACGCATAGAAGTTGCGAAGCCCATCTGCATGGAAGAAATTCAATTCATACGAACCCGAGAGTCTCGACACGGATCGGACACCTTTATTCTACGGCTGTGTCATAGATTATCGAACAATTTTGTCGACAACGTGAAGCTGCAATAGAAATGTTTTTTCACTGCCATCTCCACATCTTCTTTCAGCTTGGTTCGCCTGCCTTTCCTCGCCTTCGTCTAAAATGTTTCTCAATTTTCCAGATTATGCACGCCGGCCTACTTTTCCTTTTCGTCCTTCTCGCACTCACTTCGTCGGGATCGTCTTGCAGGAGGGATGAAGATTGCCCAGTTGGAGAACGCTGCGGTGCAATTCGCCACGAATGCTATCCGATGAGTTGCTGGAAACAAGCGGACTGCCCAAAACCATCGGTCTGCTATATAAACGAGAAAATCTGCGGACCGCCGACCTAATGACTCAGCGACGTTTGAATCCAATAAGTGCCCGACAAATTTGTCTTGCTGTATGTTGGATAAAACTGCGAGGTCGACGTACTAACTGTACCTACATATCTGTCCAATATGCTTCCCTAGTGGAGTCGTTCGACTGAAGCAAGGACGAAGGTGTTTTGTCGAGAGCCTCGACGGCTTATTTTGTCGAGAGCCGTCGACGAGAGGGAAAGATATTTTTTTCACCCACAAAACGCTTACTCCATTGAAGTGCGTCGACTTTCAGTTGACTTTTCACACCCCAAGTTTTCCCTCTGTCCCACTATTACACAGCCTTTTTTCCAGCAGACCTAAGCAGAGTGTGAGTGTGGAATGTGGAACAGACATAACGACGCGGCGAAACATTTGTTTCCTTTAGGGCTGGCTCTTGTGCGGTCAATATCAAGCTTGATCAACGGAGAAACGTATCATAGATTATCGAACACTTTTGTCGACAACATGAAGCCGTGAATAGAAACTGCCATTTCATTGCCATCTTCTTCGTCTCCTTTCGCGTGCCGCTTCTCACTTCCATCTTCAATGCTTTTTTTCCAGACTATGGTCATCAGCCTGGTTTTCATTTTCGTCCTTCTCGCGCACACTTCGTCGGCGCAGAGCTGCTGGAGCAATAAGCACTGCCCAGTTGGAAAACAGTGTGGTCCGATTATCCACCGATGCGTTCCGATTTCTTGTACGAGAAACGCAGACTGCCCCAAACCAACGGTCTGCCATCTATACAAGAACGAATGCGGTCCGCTGCTCAACTAAAGACCCGACGACGAACGAAATGCAATAAACGTTGCAAAAGACTTTGTGTTTCATCTTATTGTGGGGTAAATTTCAACGGTCGAAGGAATGGCTTTGTCCAACATACTTCGTGTCAAGTTCGATCAATAGGGAAAGAAAGAAAAATTTCGGATGCTTTTTCCAAGCTTCTTCTCAAACCTGGTTTCTCTTCGACACAAAACGTCAATAGAAGAAATCAAACCACGATAGATTGTCGAACACTTGTTAGATGACGAGGCCTACATGAAATAGTTATGGACTCACGTCATGTGCCTTTAAAAGCGATGCCCAAGAACTGCCGGTTACTTTCTCCTTTCCTTTTTGTCTCTTCATTGTTCATCTCGGCATCTTCCACACTTTCCTTCCAGTGATGTCACAAAATTTTCAGAGAAATGCTCATCATCGTTCTTCTCTTCGTTCTTCTTGTGACATCCGAAGCAACGCATGCCGGCTGCATGAAAACAAGTGACTGCCAAAGAGGAGAGAAATGCGAGACCCACAACATCTGTTTATCGGTAAAGGTTGGCAAGCCTTGCAAGGCGAAGAACGACTGTGGCAAAGGACAGTCCTGTTTGGTTAACAAATGTCTGTATCCTGTGAAGTAATAAACTCCTCGTGTTGGTCACGAAACGACATGATCACTACGTAATATCATCCTAATGGAATGTGCCGTTTACAAACGATACAGGTGCTGGAGTCTTTCACATAACTTCTTTCTGAATAAAGCGAGCGGTGCTCTCATTCCATGAGACTCGATCGAACGACAACGCAGACATTTTCTTCGTGAAATGAAAATGGCCCCTTCCCTTCCTCAAACTGTTGGCGCCATGTTGTTGAAGCTGTCGAGATCAAACCTCTATAGATTGTCGAACACTTTAGCGCTGACGAGTTCCTCGAACGGGCTACATACGTTGTGTCTGTATAAAAGTCAGCTGAAAGACGAAGCAGTTCTGTCTTCCGTCTTCCTTTTCTCTGCGCTTCTTTATGGTCCACTCTGACTGTTTATGAACTTTCAGAAAAATGCTCGTCGTCGTTCTCCTACTCGCTCTTCTTGTGACTGCCGAGGCAGGAAAAACTTTCGGCTGCATGAAAACCACGGACTGTAAAAATCGTGGAGAACGGTGTTCTCCGCAGAAGATTTGCTTTGGTTGTCGTAGCTGTCAAGATCAAACCGCCATAAATTGTCGAACACTTTAACGCTGACGAGGCCTACACGTTATACGTCATGTCGTCGGACTATATAAAAAGCCACTGAAAGGCATAGTTTGTCCGTGTTTCTTGCCATTTTTTCCTAGCGCTTCTTTCTCTTGCTCTCACTCGGACTGTATGACATTGAATTTCAGAAAAATGCTCGTCGTTGTTCTGCTTCTCGCTCTTCTTGTGACTGCCGAGGCGCACTACGGCTGCATGACCACCAAGGACTGTAAAAATTTTGGAGAACGGTGTTCTCCGAAGAAGGTCTGCGTTCATATCCAAAGTGGCACAGGATGCAAGGCTAAAGGAGACTGTGGTAAAGGCCAGAATTGCATCAAAGGAAAGTGCAATGGCATTTCTTAACGCATAAAACGTTAAACGTGATATTCTTGTGCACGAAAGAAACAATATTTACAAAACACTCAGTGAAGTTTCAAATTGACATCATTTTTCCGAAGAAGAACTGACAAACTTTTGTGGTTAAAAGTCTCAGCAGATGTTGAAGTCATGCTATCGAAGCTGTCGAGATAAAACCGCCATAAATTGCCGAATACTTTAATGCTGACAAGGCCCACGTAGGGGCTACATACATCGGGCCTGAATAAAAGCCAGCCAATCTTTGCCAGTCTTTGCTCCTTCTCGCTCTTCTTTTATCTGCCGAATCAACACAACAAGTCGGCTGCATGACTAGCAAAGACTGTCCGGTCGGCGAAAAGTGTACGCCACGCAAGTTCTGCGCTCACGTTAAAATTGGAACCGCTTGCAAAAGTAATGCGAACTGTGAAAAGCACCAGACTTGCAAGAATGGAAAACAAGGCATTTCTTAATGAACAAGCATGTCAGAAAAAAAAATAGAAATCTTCTAGTTGAGCTAAAATATTTCTTGACCACGTGTCACCTTACAGTATTAGACGAAAGATGGTCAAAAGAAGAAAGAGCATCCACAATCTACTAATTGTGAGAAAGGCGAACCAGTGAAATTTTTCATCCCTCTTGCTTTGTCGTTGAGAGAGTATCCTCTATACTCCTCTTTCGCTTCTCCACACTGAACAACAGATTGTCGACAACATGAGGAGGCAAAGGCTGCCATGCCTTTGCCGCATTTTATTCTTCTTGCTTCGTCGAGTCCTTCTCCTCAGCTATCACAATAAAAGTTTCCCGTTTTCAGGATCATGCGTATCGTCATGCTTCTCCTTGTCGTACTTCTTCTCGCATTTACCCCTATGACCATTGGAGAACGTTGCACCAAGAATTTCAAGTGTGAAAATGGGCAAAAATGTGACCGAGCTCGTCACGTCTGCATTCCCGCAACGTGCAAGACCGATGCCGACTGCGAGAAGCTCTCGATTTGTCTTCGTACAATCCATCATACAAAACTCTGCATCACGCCAACCAAATAAACCGACAATGCGAGTGAAACAAAGGTGTTGAAGAAGTTTGCGCAAATGCACACAATAGCACAATCATGATTGACGTTAGATGATTGACGCAACAGAGATGCCAGTGCCATCGCTGGAGTTTTTATGCTTTCATGGCGAACACGGTCATTAAAATTTATTGTAAAACTTTTGCCCTCAAGATTCAACAACCTTCCGGGTTCTAAGACAATTGATAATCCTTACAATTAGCTCATGTCAGGCTATCAAAAATGACGCTAGAATTGTTTTTCGGAAATGTTGACGATATGAAGTATACTGACGTGAGCTCAAACTGTCGTAGATTGTCGAACACTTTGTAGATGACGAGGCCTACTGAGCGATACACACGTCATGCGTGTATAAAAGACGCGAAGGGCGCGTTTTATGTCACATAATCCCTGCCAATCGTCGATTTGCCGTCTTATTTGCTCTTTCACAATGATTGCAAATTCATAGGATTTCAGAAAAATGCTCGTCGTTGTTCTGCTTCTCGCTCTTCTTGTGACTGCCGAGGGAGGAAAAGACTGCCAGACCAACAAGGATTGCGCGCCTGGCTACAGATGCGCAGTGCCTCTCTGCGTCCACAGCGCGAAAGGCACCAAGTGCCACGGAGACTCCGACTGCGGGAACGGTCAAGCATGCGTTAAAGGTGAATGCGCCGGGCCTATCTCGTGAAAAATAAATGCCACACAAATTGCGATGATTTCTTGCCTCAAATTGTGCTCGCGGATAGCGGCGCAAGCGGCGCTATCCGTGTCCATGCCATGAATATGCTAGGAGAGTTACCTTTCATGTCGATCCACGCAAATAGGTCCACGCAACCACTCTGGCGCTGCTGCGGTAGCTGAAGCATAAAAAAAGTTGCTGTCTTGTCAAAGTATCAATTGACCTGTTGCACAGCATGAACTACGGCTAAGAAAGCCTAGCTCTGTGGTGTGGCGGGCTTCTTAATGCATCAAACGTTGAAAGTCCGTTGTTGTCTCAAAGATCCATTGCTAATGTAAATCTTGTTGAAGTTTCACTCTCGGCTGACTAGGCTCATCGAAATGTTCCTTTGCTGCCATTTCGCAGCCAAAACAGGCCCCTAAATCTACACATCCACCGTTAAATTAGCATACTGAAAGATTGTGGCTTCGTTTTTTTCCACGATCAGTTTACAACTGATAAATTTTTATAAATGTCATCAATGGTGCATCAAGTTTGAAGGCATTGACGAATCTTTCAAGATCAAACCGCTATAGATTGTCGAACACTTTTGAGATGACGAGGCCTACGTGTGCGCTACATACATCATCATGCGTGTATAAAAGAAGCTCTGAAGGCATCGCTCTTCAGTTTTCTAGCCCCTCTCTTTCATTCCGCTTACTTATTTGAGAAAATTTCAGGAAAATGCTTGTTGTCGTTCTTCTTCTCACTTTTCTTGTAACTGCCGAAGCAATGGAGGTTGGTTGCATGACAACCAAGGACTGCAAGGATGGAGAACGTTGCACTCCGAAGAAGTTTTGCGCCCACGTCAAAGCCGGCTCCCCTTGCAAGACCAACGGAGACTGTGGAAAGTTTCAAAATTGCACGAACTCCAAGTGCACAGGACACGCTTCCTGAAAAATAAATAAATGGCACGCTAATGTAGAACAACGCAAATCGCCCTTCGCGCCGGGGGAAGTTTCCTTTGGTCGGGCCCTTTTACTCCACTTGAGATCTGAAAACTTCCAGTTCTAGCGGTCCAATCAACCTTTTGAGCCGCTCTAAAGCGCATCGTCAATGCGACTCCCTCTTCTACACGCCAGTTTTTAAATCTCAGAAAAACGTGAAATCCTGGCCAAGATCTGGAAGTTTTCAGAATTCCTGAAAGTTTGGTGTCTGTCTGTCTGTCCGTCACACAAAAATGAAATTCGTGTTTGAAATTGAAATGGTCAGCATAAGATAAACGCGTGCTTCTCATGAATGCGACTAGTGCTGTGTGTGCGTTTTCGAAGCTGGAGAATTCCTGTTGGACAAGCTCAAAGCACATTCGCTAAGGGTCCCGAATAAAGAAAGCGCCTTGACACTCAAACAAGAAAAATTCATCAAAATCTTTTGTTGCTGTTACTTCGTCGTCAAATAGCGATAAATAGCGTCATTTACAAACGTCATAGAAGAGGCATCCATCTACAATAAAACTCGAAGCTGTGTTGTCAAGGCTATCAAAATCAAACTGCTATAGATTGTCGAACACTTTTAAGATGACGAGGCCTACGTGTGCGCTACAGCCGTGTCGGTATAAAAGTCGCATGAAAGACATCGCATCTCAGTCTTTCGCTTCTCAGCGCACATCTTTTCACGTTTTCTTCAACAAGTTTTCAGGAGAAATGCTGGTTATCGTTGTTCTTCTCGTTCTTCTTGCATCCACCGAGGTGATGGGCATTGGCTGCATGAAAACGGACGACTGTAAGGATGGATATCGCTGTGATACTTCCAAACACATCTGCTACCATGTCAAAGTGAAATCCAAGTGCACAGCGGATGGAGACTGTGGAAAGCGTCAAATCTGCGCGAACTCGAAGTGCACTGGACCGCCTTCCTGAAGAATAAAGGCAGTGTATAAATGCTCTAAACTTATAAATATTTAGTCATTCGTCGTAACGCGACAGAAAGTCGTGTGGGTTTTTAGCTGTAGCTACAGACAGATATCTTAAAATCTGAAACGACTTTGATCGGAAACCATAAGGGCTTCCGAAAAGAAATTGATTTAGTTTGGTGCCCTCAAAACTGCCAGCATCTCACATTCACGATGCTTTCGCAAGTTCGTTCACGTTGACCCAATTAAGGAAGTGAGTTCATGAGTGTTTTCAAAATATTATCTTATTGTCAGTTCTTGGCCGCATTGCGATACTTTTATTAGCGCTCGAGCCGCCTACACTGTCCGTCTATGCACTCCTCGCCAAGACGACACTCCACGGAATCATCCCAGCAATCAATAGCTCGTGGCGCCCTCGGTGGAGACACGCATTCTCCGTTACGACAGATTTGACTGCCCGGACAATCGGCGCTTGTCCGGCAGGCACGTCCTGGACGTCCATGGCCCACATCAGCCAGGCTGAATAGTGCCACAAGCACAAGCACGCAAAACATTTCTGAAAGTTAAAACATTTTAAAGCACATCAAAAAGCTTCGCATCTAAGGGAAAAAAAAGCGTCAAGTCGAAGACAGGGCTGGCGGTTTGAAAATGAGAGTGTCAGCGAAAGAATTTTATGAGGAAGAAGTTGTGTTTTCCTTGAGACGTCAACAATATCGACGTGTCTAGGAAATGTCTACGCATTGCGAAAGAGGCGCGTGAAAATTTCGATGAACCACCTGAAAACATCCTCCGAATGCTCAATTTCAGTGTACTTGAGTAGAATGGCATAATGCCAACTCGTCCGTTTTCGTCCTATCCGACTCAGAATTTCATGGAGAATCGAATGGTGAGTGAATTGAGTCCCTCCATCCAAGCCTTGATGCGCTGCACTGAGAGCTTTGAGCCGAAGTCGTGTTCAAAACTCCTCCACACTTCTATCGGCGGCCCTCTTGCCTGTTCAATCGAACTAAAGTCTGCGCCTTTCAACCTTATCCTGGTCAGAATTTCATGGAGAATCCAGCGGTGGGTGAATTGGGACATGGTTCTTAGAAAAAATTTGCGAAAGGAGAGATTTCAGCACTTTGAAACTGTTGACGGAGTTCCGCCGATACGCCAATATTGATTTGCAAGTAAAACGAAGCATTTGGATTTGCGATGCTGCCGTCTTCGTGCACCCACGGGTAGGGTTGGGAACCGGGGCCCCGCCAGCCCCGTCAACCCCGGAAAACCCCGGTTTTTGGCCAACCCCGTCAGCCCC
>JAQIXL010001325.1:0-19004 GCA_034700245.1 Poikilolaimus oxycercus
GATCATGAAAAGGAGTGAGGAAGAGGCACTCGCCCTTCTGCAACTCATCCTCGTCCACGACCCCACGAAGCGTCTCCGCGGCCGCCAGCTCCTCTCCGTGAGTCTTGAGAAGAGGAGAGAGACTTGAGATGCCCTACTTCGCCGAAGTCCTCGAGTCTTCTTCCGTCATCTCGGCCATCGACTTGGAAGCCGTGGAATGCTGAAGGCCTTCACTCCCTCGCTGTCCATTCCCATTCAATAAATATCTCACAAGAACCTCTTTGTTCTTGTCCATACATTCACTCTCGAAGTCCTCGAGGTTCCACAGTCTGCATTTCATGTTCGACGAAGCCTTTATTTCACGTTCAGTCACGGGTTTCAAAGCACATGCAAGTAGAGGGAAGTTCAATAGCGTTCACGGTATTTGAGTTTCTCCCCGACGGGATACTCGATGCTCCACTTGACCAAGAGGTCCACTTGGGATTTCGGCTCCAGCTTCAAGTTCCAGAGAAGATTGTTGTTCTCGTCAATGAAGGCCCCAAGGGATGGCGGACCGTCCTCGTCCTTCTTCTCGAGGCTTTTTGTCTCTGGACTTGCAAGTCGGACCTGAGCTCTCATTCAGTGAAGGGCCTTCACACACCGCAATCCTCTCAGTCGTGCTCTTGGGGAGATGCTCACGAAGCGAGAGCAGCACGGACTCTCCCGAGCCGCGCGAGTTCTTCACGGTGATATGTTGCTCGTGTTCGACACTTGCGGCCTTGCTGATGACGCCAATCTCAAATCTCTCAGTCAAGTCTCCCTTCTTCTCTTACTTGTCCATGACGTTCATGAGCAGATTTGTATTCCACACGAATGGCCGTGTCCACCCCGAGGGAGCAGGAGAAACGCTCTCCGGGGGAAACTTCTTTGAGTCCAATCTGAAACTTCTTCTTTCCGCTAAAGGAACTCACATTTGTGACGAAGGAGCCATCGAAGTAGATGGCGGCGGGACCGGCGAGGAAGGGGAAGGCACTCGAGTTGACGGCCGTTGCCGTGAGGAAGACGGATCTGTTCTTCGAGGGCACGCATTCGTGAAGAAGACGCGGCTCCGTGGAGACGACGCCGATGGTGACTCGGTGTTCGACGCTGTCACTCGGAATTGTTGAGGGACGAGCGATTTCGAACTCTGTCGCGAGGGCATGATCTCCCGAGGGAAGAACCACGTCGGCCACCTACGACTGTGTGATATAATCAACACGAAGACTTGCAGCAACTTTCATCTCTGGTGGAGGAGGTGGAGGAGGAGCTCCGCCCGAGGGGGCCCCGAAGAGACTAGCCGAGGATGTGTTCGTCGAAGAACCAAAGAGGCCACCTGATTGAGCCGGTGCAAAGCCAAATGTGGGGGGTTTCGGATGAGCCGGCCCCCCGAAAATGCCACGGTGTTCTTGGAATACGGGGACGCTTTCGGAATGGAAGGAGGCCTCGAGAGTGCCCAGTTCGGGGACTCGGCCTCCGAGTGAAGGCCGTGCAGTACTCAAGACTAAGGATGTGTTCTTCCAGTCCTCTCCCGTCCATTGCTTGATGAGAGCAGAGTAAGTAATCTACAAGAAATGTACTCTCTCTTTGTTACTCACCTTCATGTCCTTCTTATCGCCTGTGTCGACTCGGATGTCATATCGTGGAGACCAAGAGGCTCCCTTCACCTGGTAGACGACTTCCAATTCCGCCTCGCCTCCCTTCTCACTTTCAACGAGAATTGAGAATTGCCTTCGAAACATTTCGAAATTCGAGGAACGCTCACCTGATTGACAAGGGTTTGGGTTGGAAGACATTCTTTGATTCAGTCAAATCGTTCTTTTCCTTTTGAAGTTTGTCGAAGTCTTCCTTGAGCTTCGTGAGTTCGTTGCTCAGTTTGTGAGATTTCTTGTGAGCCTGCAAAGATTCTTAATTCACTGAGTGGTCTACCTCAAGAGATTGCGCTTCGTAGAATTCGAAGAAGTGCGTGATCTGGTCGAGGGTCTCCTTGTCCAACTTCAACTCCACTTTGTCGTTGGATCGAGATTGTCGAAGAGAGACCTGAAAGACCTTGAACTCTTGCTTGATCTCGAACCTGACTGAAAAGTTGATCGAGAGCCTCGATCTTCTTGTCGACGACTCGCTTCTCGTCGTTCAGATACTGACCTTGGAGCTCCTTCTCCTCCATCAGAGCTGTGATCTCTTTCACCTGAACTTAGAGAAAAGAAAGAAAGACGAACTCGAGGAGTTTCCACATTGTTGACTTCTTCTTTGGAAGCAGGTTTTGTGTGGAATTGCACTTCGTGGATGATCGCCTCTCCTCTTCCTCCCACACGCACCGTGTCCGCGATAAATTGACTTGTCACATTCTGAAGATTGAACATTTCAAGAGAAACTTACTTTGAGAAGGATTTCATTGAAGCCTTGAGTGAGAGAGACTCGCACTACTCGAGTCACTTCAGCTCTGTCGTTGTAGACGAGAACCCTCTGAAGGGGAACTTCGCGACATTCGAAGGAGTGCTCTGTCGGCGTGAGCGTCATCTCTCTCTGCTGGACACCAAATGAGGAGGAAAACTTCGAAAATGGTTAAAAGGGAAGTGTTTCGTAAGGAATTCGAAGAGTTGCATGTGCCCTCGCGGGGAGGGGTGGAGAATCTTTGGAAGGCGTTCTGAGAGCGGGCAGACATCGAGAGCAAACAGGCAGACCCTCGCTGGTTCAGTTCCCTGCTGACTCATGCATTTGCTGCTGTGATGGCAAGGTCATTTAGCACCGAGTATTGGGAAGAAGCAGAGAGCATCGAGAACACCAAAGATCGAGAGACGCGACTCACCTCTCGACCCCCTCTCCCTCTCCTTATCGGGCATCGTGGTTTGCATGGAAGGAGAAGAGAAGATGCACCTCTGAATGTTTTCCTTCTCGGCATTTTCTTTGAGATAAGCAACTCTCTTTAGAGGGCATATTCTCGGTGGAGGAGGGAGCAGGTTCTCCCCGTCTCGGACGTCTCCTTTGTCCTTTCCGAGACCCGCCTCTGCGGCCTTTGACTTGTGTTGTAACGCTTCTTGCAGCCATGAAGGCTGCTCGGACACTCAAAGGCGCGCGTTGGGCGAGTTCCGGGCCGAAGGATCGCTACGACGCCGTCGTCGTCGGCGGAGGTCACAATGGTCTCACGGCGGTTTGTCTTCCACTTGATGATTGAGGAAGATGTCAGGCTGCCTACCTAGCGAAGGCTGGCAAGAAAGTTTGTGTGCTGGAAAGAAGACACGTACTGGGAGGAGCGGCAGTGACCGAAGAGATTGTTCCCGGTCTCCTTCTTTCTTCTTTTCATTCATGTTACAGGCTTCAAATTCTCGAGATGTTCCTATGTTCTGAGTCTCTTCCGACCCACAGTCATCAAGGATCTCGGTCTAAAGGTAATCCTCAAAGGGAAGAGAGGAAGTGTCAGGAACGAGGCCTTCGATACCACATTCGGAATCCGTCCTCCTTCACTCCAATCCGCGACACGAAGCAGAGCTTGCTTCTCGGCCTTGATATGAAGGAGAACCAAAGAGAGATTGGCCAGTTCTCGAAGAAGGATGCCGAGGTTTGTTCCTCTCTGTCAAGATGAGAAGAGAGATGATTTAGAACTATCCCAAGTATGAGCACATGATGCAGAAGATTGTGAAAGGCGTCGAGCCTCTCTTCGACCAGGAACCTCTCCGTCTTCATGGCCAGGGACGACTTGAGACTTTCAAGCGACTCTATCAGCTCTATTCCACTCGTTCGTCTTTCTAGCGTTAAATGGGCTTTCAGTGAAGCCAATTGGCTTGGAGAATGTGGTGAACTTCTACGAGTTGATGACGGCGCCCATCTCGAAAGTCATGGACAAGTGGTTCGAGGGAGACGCCCTCAAAGCGACTCTTGCCACTGACGGAGTCATCGGTCTCTCAGCCAGTCCCCGCGATGTCGGCACTGGGTGAGTGGCCTTTCTCTCTTTAGAAGTTTCCAGTTACGTCCTACTCCACCACGTTCTCGGAGGTCTTGATGGCCTCACGGGAACCTGGGGCTATGTTTATGGTGGAATGGGCGCCGTCTCGGCAGCCATCGCTCGGGCTGCCGGCGACTTTGGAGCTGAGATCTACAAGGAAGAGCCCGTAGCTGAGATCCTCGTGGAAGGTGACCGTGTTCGAGGAGTTCGTCTGGAGTCGGGACGAGAGGTGCACGCCGATGTGGTCCTCTCGAATGCGACACCCAAAGTGACCTTCCTCGACCTCCTCAACAAGGTTTCTCTTCTCCCAAGTTCTATTTTCTTTTGGCAGACTCATCTTCCTTCTTCGTTCCTCAACTCTGTGAAGGCAATCGACTACACCTCGCCTGTCACCAAGATCAATGGCACTTTCACCTTGATATGAGGAAGTTTCAGTGGCGGTGTCCGAGCTGCCAAACTTCACAGCGCGTCCCTCGACGGGAAAAGAGCCGATGCCTCATCATCAATCGACGGTTCATCTCAACTGCGAGAGCATCCAAGTCGTCCACGACGCCTACATCGACTACACCCAGGGACGATGGTCTCGGAGGTCTTTTCCTTCTCCTTCCTTCAGTCTCCAGACCAGCCCTTGAGATGACCATTCCCTCAAGCGTCGACAGGACCATTGTCAAGGGCGACGGCCACGTTGTTCTCCTCTTCACACAGGCATCCTCTAGTTTTCCTTCACTAATCCTTGCAGTACACACCATATCGTCTGGCTGATGGAGAATGGAACGAGCAGAAGAAGAAGGAGTACGCACAAATGGGTATCACTCCCTTCTTCTCCTTCAACTTTCTTGCAGTCTTCTCCGACATCGACACCTATGCCCCAAACTTCTCGAAGAGCGTCGTTGGATATGAAGTTCTTCCACCACCGAAACTAGAGAAGACCTTTGGTCTCACCGGCGGAGTTTGTTCTTTGAGAGAGTGGAGAAGAATGCTCAGAACATCTTCCACGGAAGTATGTCCCTCGACCAACTCTACTGGACGCGGCCCGTGCCCGAACATGCCAATTTCCAGACGCCCATCAAGGGTCTCTTCCTCTGTGGCAGCGGTGCTCATCCAGGAGGCGGCGTCACCGGGGCTCCAGGTCGTCTCGGAGCTCTGGCTGCCCTTTCTCAGTGATTCTCAGTGATTCTCTTGTCAGTGAAGAAAGAGATGGAAAGGGATTGTATATTGCGTGCTTGGATGCTCAGATGGCGGTCCTCTCCTCGAGCGGGGGGTCGAGCATCTTCTCCTTCTCCGAGGACTCGGAACTCTCGAAACCCGTCCTCACACGCGTCTTCATGTTCTTGAGGGCCTTCCTGTCCGTCTTCAGAGTCGCGTCCACGCTCTGAACACTTGAAAAGAGAGGCGAAGGGGACATCGCCGAAGTCGTTGGGCGCGAAGAGAAGGGCGCAGAAGCCGAGGCGCTCGCTGCCCTCGTTCGCCACGCGGCCTGCAACCATTCCAACAGGCTCCTCCTTCGAGTATAAAAGAGAGCTAGAGGGAATTGGGTCAGTCATGTGGCTTCTCGTCTCCCTTCTAGCCGTCTCCTTCATCCCCTCTCCGGCCTTCTTCCTCAGCGAAAGTCGTCAGGAATTGGCTGTCGGTAAGATTCTCGTGGATGGAGGAGAGAGATTATAGGGAATGTGTCCGTGAATGGATCTATCCTCGCTGCTTATCTCAAGGCTTCTCGTAGTGAGGAAGATGGCAAGGTGGAAGTGTCTACTCAGATTATTCGTGTTCTTCGACAAGCTGAGGTCGCAGAGGAGGGTCTGGATGACTCCTTCGTGCCCGATGAGGAATATGAAAGGGACGAAGAAGAGGGAGAGGAGGAGGAAAATGGAGATGAGGACTCCGCAAGCAGTGAGTGATTCTCTCTTGAAGAAAGCTTTAAGGAATGCGTCGTGGGGCTTCCCAAGGAGTATATCCTCAAAGTCCTTGTACTCCTCCAGTCAGGACAAAGGGACAAGGAGGACAGTCCCAACAAGGAAGTTATAAGCAAGGTGGATGGGAGCAAGATGGGGGATACAAAGTGCTGGAGACAGTCTACCCACCAGCTCCCATTGTCCCGCCTCTTCAGCCTTCGGGTTATCGTGTCTGAAAATAAAGCTTACGGATGAAGATCCAAGGAATGATGAAGGCAATGGCGAAGAGGACGAATGTGATGGGGAAGACGATGGCGAAGATGGTCGCGTCGAAGGAGCGCACTGTCCAACTTCTCCTTCAAGAGGAGTCTTACCAAAGAAGTTGTGCGTGCTCGAGGCGATGCCGACGGATTCGGTGAGTTCAGCCAGCACGCAGAGCCACGACGAGTCCCACGACTTGGAAACCTTCAACGCCTTCTTCTCTCCGAATCAGAAGACGAACATCGCAGCGGCGGGCCATATCGAAGACGACCGTCTCTCACGGCTTTTATGTACCAATGATCAAGTCGGTGATGCGAAGATCTTCAAAGATGCGAGCGGGAGAAGGTGGCCCCTGCCACGTGGGGTTGTCTCTTTTCTCTCATGACAGAGAGCGTCGAGCGACAGACTCGTTTCCAGCACGGCGGCGAGACTCCGAGGAGAAGTCGAAGCGCGCTTTGTTTGCAGCGGTCGAGACGGCGCATGTGTCACGCCGCTCAGCTCCGGCCGTGTTCCGCCTCCTCTCTGTCTATCCTTCTCAGCCTTCTTGTCACTTCGCGATAACCGCGTATTTCACACCTGATAGTAGTTTCCCCCCTGAGAGGGCAGATAGAACGGTGTCGGAAATGGACGGACGCCACGACGAAGAACTTCTTGCTCGTGCCAAGATCGCCTTCGAGAAGGCTTACGCTCCCTACAGTAAGTTCAGCGTGGGAGCTGCCTTGATGACGAAGGACGGAACAATCTTCCATGGAGGTAAGTCTTCGAAAGAAATCTTTCAACGCAGACAGTGAATGTGGAGAACGCGTCGTATGGAGGAACGATCTGTGCCGAGAGATCGGCGATGGTAGCTGCCGTCAGTCAGGGTCATCGAGACTTCACAGCAATTGCTATCGTGACGGCCCTCGAAGAGCCGGCGTCGCCCTGCGGTATCTGCCGCCAATTCCTTGCCGAATTCGGGAATATTCGGGTTTGTTTGTTGACTGCATCAAGAACACTATTCAAGGTGATTCTCGGTTCGACGTCGAGCGATCGTCGAGAAGTTCGCCCATTGAGCGACCTGCTACCCCTCGCCTTCACTCCTCGCTCCCTCGAGGACTTCGAGCAACAACAGAAAGCCTAACTAAATCTCCCACAAAAGTTGTCTTTCTCACAATCGCATAAAGGTCCACTCCGTCGTCACAAAACGTCTAGCCTTGGCACAAAAAATTACGCTAGAATTTTGATCTGGAGCGCTCGCGCCACTTTTGGGCGCTAGCGCCAGCGAAGTCTCATTTTTTGTCAAGCGATCATTCAGCTGATTTGTCTTCTTTCTTGAGTTTAGTGGCGTTTTCCGCTCTTACATGGTTGTTTGAGGTGAGAATGAAGTTTTCGCTCTATATGGCGCGGAAACTCAGAGCGGAGAATCAACTGGAACTCGCTCTCTGTCACTATCTCGCCGTTCTTCGCCCTGCCGACAGTAACGGCAACGGTAACATCACTTTACTTGTTGGATGAAGTCTTTGCAGGTGACATTGCGGCTCGCAATGCAGAGTTGGACTCAAGGAACGTTAAATACATGGAAGAGGTAAGCATTTCGCCATGGTATTCATCAAGATTGGTTGAGGTTACGGAGACCCTCTGGGCTTTTGTGGATCATCTCGCGTCTTCGGTCGTCGATACCGAGACGAATGCGCGCTATTCTGCCCTTTTTGAAGGAATTCTGCGTGTTTATCCGCATTCATCGAAGATCTTTAGACATGTCGGCATTTTCTACTATAATATAAGTAGGTTTTTTCCACCTTACATCTTCGTTCCAGGTGCATTTGAGAAAGCCGAAGAGTACTTACAGAGGGCAATGACCGAAAGTTCTAATGGTAAATCGAGCGTTTAGTTTTATCATCTTGTCTCTCAGATATTGATCGTCTGGATGCTCAAGTGAATTTGTTGAATGTACGCACAGAAGCAATCGACACTTGGCATTTTCGGATGTTGAACGATTTTCGAAGGAATGACGCCTTTGCGAGAGCTCTCAAGTTTGCTTCCTAGGGATCTCTTTTTGAGACTGCTTTTAGGGCTGCAATATCTCCCAGCGATATAGTGATGGATATCGGCACAGGCTGTGGAATTCTTGCCATTCTTGCATCAAGGTAAGGAGCTCTTCATGGGCATTACTCCTTAAGGTGTGGACCGAAACATGTATATGCCGTTGAGGAACGCGAAATCATGAGCAAGGTGAGTTCCATTTGCTTCGTAAACAAACTTTCTTTTGTCCAGATTGCCCGTCAAGCAATGGCAGATAATGGAGTTGAGGACAACGTGACGGTGTATACAGCGAATTCACGCGATTCTCGTTTTGTCCTGCCTGAAGAGGCGACAGTTATCGTGAGTGAGACGATGGATTGCTGCGGCTTCGGAGAGGGAATCTTGCCCACAATGCTCGACGCCATACAGCGACATACGACGCCCGTCTCACAGCATCGAGTTGTTTGCATTCCGCAGAAGGTCTCTGCTTTAACACGAATTACCTCGTGTAGATACAATTGGTTTTACAACTTATTGAATCTGAATCGTTGCATTCTGAATTCGTTTTTCGTGACGAGGATAGTGTTTACGCGACGGCTCACACCGACATACGAGGAGAAGGTAGGCGCGTCTATTCTTCAGCTCTCTTTTATTTCAGAAGGATGGGCAGCGTATACGTGCGTTGATCTGGATGACTATGAAGATGCACGTCAACTTAGCGGTCCGACAAACACTCTCTCTGTGAATATTCAAAGTCTGGTAGAAGTGGTCGAAAGCATGAGTGGCATCCGCACGGCGAGGGTGCCTATCGTGTCGCTTGCCGAGGGAGATGTGCATGCCGTTACGGTTCATTTCATGTAAGGCTTTTCTTTCGTTTTATCGCTCTCCATTTAGCGCCACCCTTTTTGGTGATATAACTCTAAATTCGGGCGATCGTGATTCATGCTGGCAGCGTGGTCTATTTCCGCTGGAGAAGTCTATACATGTACATCCAGGCAAAAACTTTTCATGTGAGAGAGGAATTGGCAGGCGAAGTTTTATGGGCTCGCTGCTGGCTATCAGATACGGGCATGAACTTTCGCCTATGTCTGGAAGATGTTCAAAGACAGCCAATACGAATGAATCCCACAACGCTTTGTCTCCGAGAAACCAAGGATGATGCTGATGTTCAGTGGGCTCGTCAGGAGGTAAAATTCTTCACAGTTTGTCTTAGAAGTTTGTCATCAAGGTCTTTCAAATGGTTCTTTCCTGGTTGGACGGCCTGAAACTGGATGGTGATGCTCGTGAACGGATATTGGATGTCTCGGAAGCCGCCTTTCTCAGCAAGCGACTCGCACTTCGTGGATACGGTGTCAGATCCGTCCATTCAGACTCAGCCTTAGCAGAACTTGATCCACATCTCTTGCTTGATGGTATGCTTTCTTCTCAACTTCAAGTCCTTCTTGCAGCGCGAGTACCAACAAGCGCTGTTATCTTTTGGCCTCTTCTTCCGGACGGCAGTTTTCGTCTTCTGAATAGTTTCAAAGGTGTTATTGACGACGAATCGCTTGAGCCTGCCAAGCCGATTCCAATCTTCCCACAGCAATGTAAGATCAGGTAACCAATTCATTCTATTTCGGTTTCATCAAGTATTGCCTTAGATGGGAAAGTAAACACCTTTAACATATATTGGGAAATGAGTTGCCCTTCTCTAAAAAATTTCTCGTTACCTTTTCGCCGTGTTTTCCACATCTTGGTGGTTGTTGTTTGTGATACATGTGTCCACGCGGACCCTTTCCATTCCCTCCCTCGTCCCAAAACACATAAGCGGATCTTGCATGTTTATAGGCAAACATGTTGAAGTTGTGTGAAAAGAAGGCGCTTTAGGGGATTGCTCGTGAGTAGCGATTACCTTCGCGAGAGGACGCGACTTTTACCGGAAAGGCAATTCGGTTTGTGATCTTCATTGACCGACTAATAGCTTAGGTCTTGAAATTGCTTCGATGAACAAGTACACACTCGTGGAGTACCGAGAACTACCACCTCATCGGGTTCAAAGCTTTACGGCTCTTTCAGAGCCTTTCGATCTCTTCGATTTAAACTTTACTCTGCCCACAAGCGACAGTACTTTACTAAAGACGCTCATCAAAAATGTTCAAGTGCCGGTATGTTGTCTTCTTACTTCCCTAAATGTTGTCATAGGTGACGGAGACAGGTGAAGCGGACGGCGTGCTTTACTTTTTCGAAATGAACGGAGTGAGCTTTTTGAAGAAGAAAGGATTCAAGAATGCTGCATTGATGTTCGACAAGCCGCATTCTGCAGAGAAGGGCCAAGACCTCTCACTCACGGCTTCTCTCTACGAGAACTACTTTATCATCTCGGTTGAACTCTAAGGGTTTACCTATATTCTTGTTGTTACCAGTTCTGATCTGAAGCAGTACGCGTATGTTGTTCAATTTATAGAAATGCTAATGTACAGGTAGAACCAAACTCTGTGATAGAACAATAAAATTGACAGAGGCTTGTGGACAGAGGACAATGTACGGGGAGCGCTGTTTGTGACTGGGATGATCTGAGAAGGGCTTGGCGTCGTGCCCGAGAACACTGACACGAGAAGGGAAAGGAGAGAAAGAAAGAGATGGTAAGCCGTCTCTCGAGACGGGAGTGAGGGCGAGACTCCTTTCGAGGCGGCTCTCACCTTGATAAATGAGTGGAGGAGTGTCGGTCTGACAGCCGCCCTTCCTCATGGCCCATCCACCATCCTCTCACGTCTTATGCAACCGAAGAGGGCGGCGAGCGCCTCTGCTCCCGCTCCCTGGCGAAGTGATCGGGCATTTTGTCGCGGACAGGACGTCTCCCATATGAGGGGGAATTCATATGTAGGCCCTCTGCCCCTCCCCCCTCCTCCTCTCCCACACCATGCCCATCCCCGTCCTCCCCACCCCGTCCTCCACCTCTCCCAGAGGTTCGTTCTTCATCCGAGACACCGAGGCGATCCTTCTCCAAGACCAGCTGTCAGAGAGCAATCTCGGGTCTTCTTGCAGGCAAGACTTCACTCGGCGCCCTCATGGTCCGGAAGACTCTGCTAGCCTCACTCCTCTGCATGGTCGCTTCTTCGACGGCTGAACATGGTCCAGGTACGGTAACTTTCACTGTGTCCTTCTCTATTTTCTTTCTTCCTTCTTTGTCGATGTGCTGTAGAAGAGAAGGCAGACAGAAGCCCGCTTTGCATCTCATTCAAGTTCGTCGGGACACGGCGGGTCGAGAACAGTCATCCCTTTTCCATAAAAGAATTCCGAGCAAAAACCAATTTTCCAGATACAATTGAATATTGGAGCGCCTTGGCCCGAAGACGTCTCATCCGACGCCTCCACTCACAGGCTCACAACTTCCGACGTTCGTCTTCCACTTGGAGGGAAGAGCACTTATGCCACTTCAGAAGCGCCGCCGAAGAACGTGATCTTCTTCCTGGGAGATGGCATGGGAGTCCCCGTGGTGACAGCCGGACGCGACTACAGAAATCGCAACAAGCAAACCAAGGGACTCGCGACGAAACCCGAAGAGGCGAGCACTCCTTTCGCCTTCGAGGAATTCACGGCGGCAGCTCTTGTCAAGACTTACTCCTACTCTCATCTTGTCACGGATTCCGCTGCTGGAGCCATGGCCCTCTTTGGTGGTAGAAAGGTTTCTCTCGAGAGAAAGAAGAGTCTTCAGGTTGACTCGGAGACTCTTGGGAGGAAGCCGAACTCCCCTAGAGACTGTTCGGGCGATGCTTCATCTTCAGAGGTTCATGACGGCATCGCCGAGTTGGCCGTGCAGAGAGGTGAGTCTTCTTGAGTAGAAGAGGGGTCAGGAATGTCTGTGGGCTTCGTGACGACGACTCGCATCACGGACGCCACTCCTGCAGCTCTCTTCGCCCACGACGTGCATCGTTACATGGAGTTCCACGCGAGTAACTCCACTTGTCAAGACATCGCCTCGCAGATCCTCGACTTCCCCGCCAAAAACTTCAAGGTTCTTCTTCATTCCAAGACATCAAGAGGGATGCAGGTGATGCTCGGAGGAGGTCGAAGTCGATTTCTTCCCAATAACACCGAGTCCAAGGGAGAGAGACTCGATAATAGAAACATTGTCGAGGTTCGTTGTTGAGAAGAGAAGAGGGAGAGTTGTCAGGAGTGGAAGAGTCTCGATGGTCGCCGAGTCGCCGTCACAACAAAGGACGAACTGAACGCCGTCGACATCGACTCCACAGACCATCTTCTCGGTAACTAAAACTTCTTGAAACGAAACTCTTCAGGGCTCTTTTCCCCAGCTAACTTCCCTTATTATCTCGACGAAGTGAACAACGGCACCGAGGAGACGCCACGTTTAGCGGAACTTGTGGAGGTGGCTATTCGACGTCTTCGTCGGGACAACAAGAACGACTTCTTTCTCATGGTTGAAGGTCCTCCTCCCTCTTCCGAAGAGACTCTCCCATGCAGGTGGTCAAATCGACAAGGCCGAGCACCTCAACAAATTGCACTTGGCCTTCGAGGAGCTCAATGAGTTCGACCTGGCTATCGCGAAGGCCGTGGAACTTCTGGAGGACGAGGGAGAGACGCTCTTCGTCGTCACAGCTGACCACTCTCACTCGCTCTCCTTACCCGGTTATCCGACGAAGGCCGACGGCTTCTTCCGTCAGTTCTTCCCTTCATTCACCCTCCCCCCTCCTCTCCCTCTCGAAGTCCAGCAGCCAAACCAATTTCCCCTGATCTGAGAGTGCAATTTGCTGTTCGCGTGGGAAGAGGAGAAGAGAAGAGTCTTCTTGCAGAAGTGACGACGGACCCGGCAGACAAGTTGGGAAAGAACCCCGTGCCCGCGCTCTTCTTCACCAGTGGACCCGGCATCTCTCTTGGAGAGAATGTCAGGATCAACTTCTCCGTCCAAGAAGCAAGTCCGTTTCAAATGAATGACCGAAACTGTCCTGACCCTTTCAGACGCAGCTCATTTCATCACGCCTGCAGCTATTCCTCGTGCCTCAGGTACCCATGGTGGAGAAGACGTCGGTCTTTGGGCTCATGGACCGTACTCCTGGTGAGTGTCTTTTGGTGATCTACAAGAAGCTGTTTGGAGGTTGTTCACGGGAAGCCTCGAGAACACGGAGGTCGCCTATCAAATAAAGTTCTGTCTCTGCTTCGACGAGGAGCTGTCACTCTGTGACGTCCGAGACAATTTCGACGACGAGCTGCGTCCCTCAACGAAAAACGGTGAGAGTCCTTTGAACGTGACAACATCGCCCCCTCGCTTGCCCTTGCAGGCTTCCCTCAATGGTGGACAGCTCTTCTGGTTGCCTGCACCGTGTGTTCGGGGCTCTCCTTGTTGGTCCTCGTCCTCCTTCTTGCTTCTTCCTTCAAGCGTCCCACCACGGGCAGCTTCTCGCCAGCGAAACTCCAACCAGCCGTTTCCTTCGTCTCCGCATGAAGGAAAGAGCTTGGAAGAGAAGAGAGAAGAAGATCAATTCCAAAGACTAGTCCTACGAGGTATTTCAATCAATCTGCACTACAAAATGTCATAATCGGAGTAAAAACATTGTAAAATGTATTTGCGCAATTTGACAGAAAGAAGGACTCGCTCCTCCTTCTTCTTTCTCTTGCAATCTTGACCGTGAAGTTGGAAGGATGACGACGACGACCGGGAAGGAAGTCTTAGTGAGAGAGAGGCAACAAAAAGGTGCCGTCGTAGCGTTTGAGACCATCCATGTTGCGCGGCTTTCCTCCTTGACGAAGCAGTCGCAGAGCGTGAACTCTCTTCGCCATCGCCGGGAAGTCGTTCAAATCCTGTGAAGGAGATGGAGAGACTGAGTTGACAAACCTGGTCTCCGTAGAAGTCGGCGGAGACGGCGACAAGAAGGACGAGGAAGAGGGCGAAGGCGAGGGAGAAGACGCGCATCCCTGCACTCAGGATGAAGGAGCGAACTCGAAGGAGGCGCTGACGCGAGAACTCGAAAGGGCGGGGAGGGGCGAGAAGGGATCCTCGAGGATGAAGAGGACAGAAGGGGAATGAGAAGGGACGAGAGACGACCCGCAAAGCCCACTCGGAAGTTGAAGCCTCGCTCGAAGGTTCGAATTGGGAAATGACTCGGTTGGAGTCTCGAGCGTCTTGTCGAAGACGACGTAAGACAGTGTTGAAGAGGAGGGGCGGTGCTTCTTCCAGAAGACGGCCCCTCCCTCTCCCTTGGAGAAGCAGTCACCGTGAGTGTCCCCTTTATGGATCTTTTATTCTCGATCGGAAGGGAATTTTCTGCTGGACTGCGACTGGATGAGGAAGAAAGAAGGATGACGAGGACTAAAAGGAGGAGAGCGAGGCGGGCGGGAGACGCACTTCCTCGGTGGACACCTTCTGGCGCAGCAATTTGAAGGCGAGTCGAGTCTGCAACGAGAAGAGGAAGGCGAAGAGGTGAGGCGGAAGAGGAAGAGAACCTTGAGTTTGAGTCGTCTCGCCTCGTCGAAGAACTCGGTGATCTGCGGCACGGTGAGACGCCAGAAATGACTCGATTCCCTCGAGACTTCTGTTGTCGCCAGCCACACGGAGTCACCGATACACACGACACACTAGGGAGTACTGTAGTTGGGGGAACTTCGTGTGGAGACCAACTTGAAGATGTTCGAGGCGGATGACATGGAGGACTTTGTGAGGTCGTGGAAGAACGATGGCGAGGCGCTCATTCTGAATTCCCCATTGAGGGCCTGAGTGCGCATGCAACTTGCATTGAGGTGGAGGCGAACATTCGGCAGAGCGACGCTCTTCGATGGGCCAGACGAAGGCTCGTGCAGAAGGCGACTCGGAAAGCACACGCCTGCACACTCTGAAGAGGAAGAGGGACAAAGGAATACTCTGAGAGAAGACGCGTTGTAGCCAAGTCTCGACAGAACGACGTCTCTGAGAGGAGAAGAAGGCGAAGACGAGGACCGCGTGGGCGTCGAGGAGGACGAGAGTCTCGCGTTCTCCCTTCCACTCGAAGCCCGTCTCGACGCCGATGAACGACGAGAGGGCGAAGACGAGGCGCTTCACGGGCTTCTTCTTCTTCATCTTGAGCACGCTCACTCTCGGAACTTGACCTTCTTGGACGAAACGATCGAGGAAGACTCGACGAGGACGCCACTGGAGACTCTTAGAAGAGGGACAACTTACTCTTCTTCCCGTCCACAACTTCACTTCCACATCAACTCGAAGAGGAACGAGGGACTCGTCGATGGACCAGTAGGCGACGCTCATCTTCTTCTCCTTCTGTTCCACTAGCATTCTTGATCATCCTCTCTTCACTTCCCTCTCATTAGCACGTGGAGGGAGATTTTCACGCGGCTTCTTTTCATCTTTGAAGAATGCGAAATTCCGCCATGTCTGTCTCGTCCGAGACATAAAAGTGGTCGGAACGAGGGAGAGTCGTCACTTCGTCGTGAGCAGCGTCCTCCTTCGTCCTCCTTCGTCATGTCAGCCGCCGGAATCGGAGCTCTGAGTGTGCAGCCGCCCGTCTGCCCCATCACCGCCGCCGGCGGCACCTCCAAGCACAAGGTCCTCACTTCCTTCCTCGTCTCACTTCTAGTTGCAGATCGTGAACCACTGCGATCGTCGTCTCGCCTACAAGGCTTGTCTCTTCTCTGGAGGAGAGAGACGACGTTGCAGGTGAAATGTTCGAACAACTCCAACTACACCGTGAGCACCATCAACGGCTTCATCCAGATCGGCTACGATGTGGACATCGTCATCACTCGCACGGTGACTTCAAGAGAAGAGGGAGACGGACGAGCAGAAGGGCAAGCCGCAGAGGGATCGTCTGACGATCCTCTACGCGGACGTCTCGCAGGAGGAGACGGACCCCCTCAAGGCCTTCAAGAACCATCCGGCCTCGATCGAGGGAGAGATCACGGGCGAGTTCGTGGTGAAGCTGTCGGCGGCCGAGTAGCCATCCCCATCGCCTCCCAGTCCGCATAAAGACTCTCGTCCACTCCCTTCTCTTCTTCTCTTTCTCACACTTCCAACCAATTTATTCCTTGTCCTTCCACTCGGGTCGAGGGATTAGAGAGAGGTCTCCGTCGTCGAGGAATGATGGCCTCCTTCCGACGAACCGGCTGTCGTCGAGTCCGAGGAGGCGCGTCGGAAGCGACCCGAAGACTCGCCTACAAAGCCTCAATTTCAAGGAAGTCTCTTCTTGCCACGAAGGACTCCTTCTTCCGCTGAAGACTCTGAAGACTCGATGACGGCAGGGGACGGAGAAGATTCCTTCAAAGAAGAAGATGAAAGAAGGGAAAGACGAACCTCCATCGAAGTCTCGGTCTCCTCGATCGAGAAGGCGAGGGCCACGCAGAGGAGAAGGCACACGAAAGTCTTCATCATTGAGAAGGAAAGAGGAGTGATAGAGAGAGTGGAGGAGGGAGGGTTTATATTCTTCGGAGTGAAAGCCCGTTCGCTGAGTCAAGAGGAAGAAGTGGAATCTCGTCTATTGTCAGCTAGCAGCGACCATGTTGATGAAGTGCCGTCGGACTAAAAAGCGGAAGGAACGACGAGGAGTGACGAGGATCTCAACACGAAAGACGCATCAAATGAGTACGGTAATTGAGCAGAGACCGGAACTTCAAGACCTGCTTTTCTCCTTCTCGATCTTCTCTCGTTGAAGGCTTCTTGTGCAAGTGGGAAATACGCCGTGAACGATGGATGTGGGAGAGTCCCAGAGAGGAAGGAGGAGAGGCGAGGAGCCCCTCGATCAAGAGCCGTCTTCCTCCATCCAAGAGATCGAGAATGACGAGGATCTCCAGGGAATCCCTCTACTTTCTCGTGTTTCCCTTGTTCTATCAGATAAGAGAAGAAATAACGTTTATTGCTTTGTGTAGAAGAGGCGTGCTAGAAGGCACAAGGGAACATCACCAACATCTCTCCCCCTCACATTCCCCGAGAAGAAGATTCTTATGAAGTGGTCCTTGAGAGATTCACTCGAAGTCGCCGTTGAGGGAGGTGTCGTCTCCGGTTTCTTCGGCCTGTCGAATCAGCGTTTGCACGATGGAGTTCAGCTCATTGATCTGCGCGTTCTTCAACTCCAACTCCTTGGTCTTCGCTTCGACTTCGGTCTCCTTCTGCCGAAGACGAGCTCGAGTGGCGACCGAGTTCTCCTCGTGCTCCTTCTTCAACTGGTGCACCATCTCATTCGCCCGCTCCAACTCCGCCTCAGCTCGTCCTCGGAGACGTCTAAGAACTTCTTGCTAAGGGGGCAACAAACGTGAAGTTCTCCTCGAGTTCGTTGAGTTTGCTGAGAGTGGAGTCTCTGTCGAGGGAGACCTCCTGGAGGGCGCCCTTCAATTGTTCGATGGCCGCCCTCTGCTTGTCATAAGTGGTGTAGAGGGAGGCGTACTGCGCATGCATCCTGTCCACTTCTTCCCGAAGATGATCTCTCTCCTGAGACTTCTTCCAACCAAAACAACAGCTCACCCTTTCAATGGCTCTGAGGGCGAGACTCGGCTCTCCTCCATTCTGGGTTGGCCGCTGAGGTGACGAGGTTTGTTGTTGAATCTGAACAGTCTCACATTGCAAAGAAGACGCACATCAGAAGAGACAGAACGACTACGAGCGAGGCTCTGCGCCTGGGTGAAGTTGTCGGTGGCGGCGGCCTTCCAGAATCTCTCGGTCACCTCGAAGAGCTCCTTCGAGGCGAGCAACTCGTCTTGAGCGGCGACGAGTTCTTGCTTCGCTGCGACGAGCATCTGGCCGAGTTTGTCGTGTTTGGCTGCCGCCTCTCGATCCCTCGACGAGATGAGTTGAATCATTCGACGCTCGAGTTCCCCGATCAAATCCGCTTCTCCGTCGAGGGCCCTCACCTCGTTGATCACTCGTTGCACTTCCTGAAGAAGCCTCTTCTTCAATGAAGGAGCTCCACCTGGGCGCCTTGGTTGACGACAGTCATCGTCTTCTGTCGTTCGTGACGTTTCCTCGGCGACTCTTCCTTGCCACTCGCCGACTCGGTGGAGGAGGAGTGCTGCAGTGGAGGGGCGCCTCTTCTCACGATGGTGCCCGAGTTGATGGGAGGCCCTTTTGTGAGGGGAGTCGAATGGAAGCGAGGCTGCTCATTTTCTTGCAAAGAATACGACTCACTTCCACAGGCACAACTGCTGGTGACGTCGGCAAAGGAGGATTCGACGTTGCAGACTCCTCTTCGAGAGATGCACCGTCCTTCACAACAAGCTCTTCCATGCTGGCGATGAGGGCTGCGGTGCCCGGAGTCATCGTCATCTCGGGGTTGAGGGGTGCGGCCTTCTCGGGCGAAGTCTGGGCCGAGGTGAGAGGAGACTGCGGCGCCGTCTTCATCGACTCGTAAGACTCCGTCGAGTCGTCCAACATCTTTCCACAATTCTCGACTCGATGTCTACAAGAAGGAAGAAGCTCGGAAAAGAGTGGAATCCGCGCCAAAACAGGGCCAGGTGCGAATCGTGGCGGCGGTCGTGCAAGGAACCGTGCGGCCGAGGACACACCTGTCATACCGTAATCCCCTTCTTCTATGAGACATGAGACAAGAAGAAGAGGATTCTCCTGAGATTTTTATTCATGCTGGCAAGAGGGGGTGGCGACGTTGCTGCTCTTCGAGGTGGCCGTCTTCGACGGGGACTGCGTCCTCTCCCACTCGAAGAGCGTCTCCGTCGTCGTGTTCTTCTGCAACTTCTTCTTCCTCTCTTCAAAGATATCCAGACGTTGAGAAGTTGTCTCATGGACTCGTAGTTCGGCTTCTCGGGGTCTCCCGTGCTCAGAGCCGTGTACAGTTCCATCAGCGCCTGCGTCGGTCGCCTGCAGCGACTTTTCTCTAACTTCCAAGGAAACAGACGGTCTCTTCTTGTCCGGATCCTCGAACTTCTTTTCAGCGGCGTCCCTCTTGAGTTTCGCCACTTCGTCGAGGTCGCGCTTGCCCCGCCAGGGG
>JAQIXL010001326.1:0-18999 GCA_034700245.1 Poikilolaimus oxycercus
AGGTGAGAGAAGTCTCACAGGTCATTAAATGTCTACCTGGACATCCTTAGTCTTAGTCCTTAGTCACTTTAGCTAGTCAATTATTAGAAAGTGATTGAGACTTTGAGGACTTCTGGCGCCCTGACCAAATACTGCAACATATCATTATCGAGCTGATGTGAGCAATCTTCCCGCTGCCGAAACAATTACAGACTGCCGCACCCAGTGAGAAGGACTCAACATCGCTTGCCCGTCTACCTTTGACAACCAACTGAACAAAGCGCGAGCCACGACCGCCGGGTGGCCATCTACTTCAACGCGACCAACGTGATCTACGAGATGTCGAACCACGACTTCCTCGTCAACCTTCAACCCCTATTCAATCCTCATCTAGACCAGACATGTTCGCGGGTCGTGCACCCCTCCCCCCGACCCGACCCGACCCGACCCGGAAAAAGGGCCAAACCCGGGTCGGTCCCGGGTCCGACCCGGGTCGAAAACGAAATGTGATGAAATTACATGCAAGCTGAAACCGACATGTCAAATCTCACTTTTTGCATTTTGACATGTCGGTTTCAGCGTTTTCATAAGGTGATCGAATTTCATCCAATTTCGTTTTCGACCCGGGTCCGACCCGCGAACATGTCTGATCTAGACCCAATTTGTAGTTCCTCCAAGGATGTAGCCCTTCCCCCGTATTTTTCGCCGGAGAGGGTAGCCGGCAATCACTTAAACAGCAAACCTCCCTCCCCTTGCCTTTAGCTCCAATCAGGGCTGTGCAAGTGCCCGATGCCCGGTATGGCCGGTCATTTTTGTGCAAAAAATGGCCGGTGCTCGGTACTCGGTTGAAATAGGTAATTGAAGGTCTTTTGATAGGGGTTGAAAGAGATCGTCCATGATATAAGCCTGGTGTTCTTTGCAGTTTTTGCTTTGTATTCAATCAAAACGGGTTTACTTCGTTGCGAAACTTTGAAATGGTACGAACCATTTTGGGTCACGAAAACTGCTCGGTTCCCAGTGCCCAGTCAGCAAAAAGTTAGTCCAAAGTAGATTAGTTTTTTTTTCTTTCAAGTGAGCATTCTGCGTGAACCGATGCCCCGGAAATTTTCTCTCACTGTTTATATTAGAACAATCTCTTTGTAAACCCCATTGTAAACCTTTGGTTATGTTTTCAAAGTGTCACTCATTTCCGTCTTGCGAGGCGGGAGGATGTCGCGAATCGTTGGTGGGCTCCGCCCGCAATCTTGACTCTTCGATAAACTCATTCTCTGAGAAAACGCGGGGCAGGCCCCATGGTTATGTTTATGTTTATCGAAGCTAGTTTCAAGGGAGATGTGCTGCCTGTAGCAAGCAGGCACCATGACAAAGTTAAAATTAGTATCGCTTGAAGTTCGGGCACTTATCTCACGCAGTTTCGGACCGTCCTTACTCCCCATCGGTCGACATCGAAGTACCCACCGCGTAGCGCTGGTCCAATCGGATTACTTGTTCCGCATGTGGTCGTGAATATTATACAGGTGTGCGCCCGGCAGTATTTGATTGAGGTCCATTGGACCTCAAAAATGCGACCGAGTCGATTCATTAGGGCTCTCTTGGAGCGACTGGGTCGGTCCCATAAAGGCAATTTAACGAACTGGCTACTAATACATTGACCGCGGGGTTTCTTCGAATCTCCTTTGTCGGGAAGAAAACGCATTGGGGCGTGGCGTTTACGGCATTCTTATCGGCGACATTACGTCTTGAGCGCCATGCAGTTGTGAGAATGAAGAGCCCATTTGTGCAATCGCTTTTCTTCACCTTGTTGTCAGTGTGAGGGGCATCTGTCTTCATACGAATTTCCTTGACATTTTCACATTCGAGCACAGTTTTCCAGCCAAAAGAATGTCCATGGAACTGTGCAAGATCGACACTGTGGCCATCGTGAAGATGTCCCTCTATCTACCTTTTGGTGGAGGTGCCGCCCTCTGCAACATGATCCTCATCGCCGCCATCCTCAAGCAGAAGACTTTGAGAGGAAAGAAGGAGTACATGGTCACCGTCGCCTTGGCTTTTGCTGACTTCTGTGAAGGTAAGGAATGCTGAAATCATGCAATAATGATAGATGGAAGTCTTGAGAGATCGTGGCAGTCGAACTGACGAGGCAAAATTTGTTTTCCCTTTTCAGACAGCTCGAAACGGCGAATTAAATTCGTTTTTCAGGTTTTGCCACCTTTGTCGGCGGTGCTTATCGCCTGCCGTACATGACGTCGACGGATGGCTGCCATCAATACATGGTCTGATGCACGGGAGCAAAGCAAAATTTGAGTGCAGGAACCAATCCAGTGCATGCTCCTTCCACATTCATGGATCTGGCGCTTCTCCGACACGGCCACGGCCTACATGTTGGTCGCCGTGAGTGTGGATCGTCTTGTCGCCATTCGCCACCCACTTTACTACATTGTGTGAGACTTTGAAATGTTTGCTTATCTGGAGACACACTTTTCTCCCAAAAAGGAGGGAAACAGCCAGACACCGAATTGTCACACAATGCTGACAGAGCAAAATGGAGCGGAATATTGTGAAAATGAAACGGGCAAGTGACTAAATTTCATTTCAGCTCCGGTCGTGCCTTCGCCTGGATGTTGATCGGAACAGTTTACGGGGCTTCCCTGGTTGTCGAAGCCGTTGCGTGGATTCAGCCAATTCGACTCCAAATCAATGGGACTGAGGTGCCGGCAATATGCGGAACGTCTACCTTCATCGATCAGAAGTTTTTTTCTCTTCAACCCTATTCAAATCCTTTCAGTTATTATCAAATCACGAAATACTCCTCAAGTTTTGGATCAGCTCTCAGTGTTCTTCTCTATCTCTTCGTTGTCTTGTCTATTAGAAGCTACTTGGAGAAGGTCTCGAAAGCAGTGGCCCTGGAAGAGGACGAAGTTCGTCGGCGTCAACGGGCTCAATTGAAGTTCACCATAACAATTGCAATCAAAAAGTTTACCGAAGTGAAAAGGTAAAGATGGCATTTTCAGTATCTTTGTCCTTTGCTTGGACGCCTTCCCGCGTTCCTTTGGTATCTACTCCGTTATTCAGGAGAAGCTCAACAAAGTCAATCCTGAGGGTGAGCGTCGCCTCCCACTTTATGTATCTTCTCCTTCTTCTAGCTAATGGTATAGCTGATGCTCTCTTCCTTCTCAGCAAGGTTAACGCAATGTTAAACGTGATTCTCTATGCGTGGCGACAGCCGGAGATCCGCGCCGCCTTGAAGTATCGTAATCTTTCCAAGAGCAATTTTCGTTTTAAGGTCCCTCTTCACTTGCTCGAAAGTGGTGGTGAAGTCAGAGGACGCGTCGCGACGAGCAGCCTCCACTCAAAGCACTACTTTCCCTTCGCCAAAACCTCGCGCTTCGGTCATCGGCCAGAACATTGCCGTCGGACATTCATAGTTCCCCTTTCTCCTCTTCTCCCTCTTTCTCCAACGGACTGAAAACTGTCAGAGATGATAAACTGGTCTTCCCTCTATTGCGGAGAATGCCGTTCTTTCTACGTAACGGAAACATCTTCGTTTTTGCGTAGCCCTTCTCCTCGTTTTTGTCTCTTCCGTGTTCCCGGCTCGTCGCGTCGCCGTCCTTCTCTCCAGCGGTAAGCAGCTCCTTCCGATGATAAGATTCTCGGGCCTTCTAACTCTCTCATCAATTAAATATCTGCAACTTTAGCCGTCGACGGAGTGACTGCTGAGTCGATAAAGTCTGTGAGACGAATCGCTATGAGAAGTAATATCTAGACTGTGCAAAACCGAGTTCACCGCCATTTTCGACTGATTCCACTGTTTTTTTTTCGTGTAAAACGCACATGTTTGGTATCATTCGATTCGTCTAGCCACTAGGGTTGGCAACCGGCACCGTTACTGTTACCGAAAAATCGGTATTTACCGATTTTTTGGCATTACCGATTTACCGATTTTCGGCAATTACCGATTTACCGATTTTACCGATTACCGATCCAAAAATTATCGATAATTCAAGGTTTCCTAAGGGAATGAAGAGGGAGTTGTAGAACATTGAAACCTCAAGGATCGTCATGGGGCTGTTCAGTGCGTGAGCTCTCTTTTCATGAGAGATGCAACAATTTTAGTCTAACAAATTGTAAGAACTCCCCGATTCTGTACAATTGCTATCATACTACAATACATTTCTCGCAAATATCAGTCTGCTGAATTGACGTTACCGTTACCGAAAAATCGGTAATTTCACGACAAATTCCCATTACCAATTTACCGATTTTACCGATTACCGATTTTTCGCCATTACCGAAAAACCGATTTACCGATTTACCGAAAAAGTTTTACCGATTGCCAACCCTACTTGCGAGGAGTCCAGCCGGTGAGTTGCCTCGGCCATCTCTCGCCGTCCATCCGCACAACCTTCTTGGCCCAGTTGAGTTTCCTCTTCTCCGTCTCGACTCACAATCAGATGCCCTTCGTTCCAGCACGTCTTCGCAGCCAAGCATTGGATCTTCTGAGCTTCTCGAGAGAGCGTTGTAGCACAGGGCGTCGGCGCGATGAGACAGACGTCGTTGGCGAAGCAGATGTGGGAGAGCGGCTTGCCGTCGATGGAGACTCCGCAGTCTTCCCAATAGATTTTCTTCAAGGCAAACTCGAGTGCAGCGGTGAAGAGCAGACGGCTCTCCCCTACTATTGACGACAGGAGACTTATCGGTCGGTAGTTCTTTAGCTCAGCCGCAGTGCTCGAGTTACTCGCCTACTGTAGGCGAAAGTCGGCAGCACTCCCTCGGTTGCGATCTTGTTGAAGAGGGTGGAGGGAGGCCGGCGACGGTACGGAGAAGCGAAGTTGTTGAAGAAGACCTTGGCGGCGGCATCGAGTTCTTCATTCGACTTCGTGATCGAGCCCGTCTGGTCGTGACCCTAGGGGGGGGGGGGAAGCCGACTATGAAAACTCAACCAGTATAATGAAAGTTCTGTACTCTGCAAGAATAAAGAAAGCGTCGCTCCGTTAAAAGCAGCAGACAAAATGACAGCCAGATAATGTTGCCACCAGATAAGTTGACCGACTTCCAGCATTGATTCATTGAGGAGGCTTTCGCTGTGGAAGACGGTTACATCTCCGTCCTGAACATAACGCAAACAACGGAGAACCTTATTTCTCTCCTGGCCGGCTACATCTCTTATTGTGGAGACAAAGCTTGCGTCTCGCAGAATGCACAAACCGGCCGAGGTTCTTCTTCATCACTCAAAAGGACTGAGACTACTGACGGGGGACTGACTGCGACCATCCAGTTTTATTCTGCGTTAGCCTTTGGCACGATCGCCTGCTTTTCTCTCTCCCTTTCCTGCACTCCCTAATGCCCCTCATCTCTCTCACAAAGTAATTCCTCACTTTCTGATTTCTTTGTTGCGAAGCGTCAGGCTTACAGGTCAGGCTTACAACATTTGAAAGCGTCTTCCCACCGCCTTCCCCTCTATGTTTATCTCCACGGTTGCCTTCAAGTTGACATGAATAACGGCTCTAATAATAAACAAGCTCTTTGTTGCACGAATTACACATTCTCCGGGCTTCATAAGAGTTTGGGGAACACTAGAAAGCATTTTCCCGCATTTCGGCATTATCCGCGTTTTTTATCCGCAAATTCTGCCTTTTCTATCCGCAGCGGTTATCCGCGTCCTCTATCCGCAGATTCTGCTTTCCTACCCGCAGAATCTTATCCGCATTGCGTATCCGCAGTTTCAGCTGCATTATCCGCAACGAGGAACCTCTTTCACCGCGATCAATGAGATGTCTTTACAATTTGCCGACTTGCCGGTTTCTATGAAATCCTCTTAGTTTGAACGTTTCATTGCGGCAATTTGTCTCCAATAAGGCGTTTGATTGCATGTGGGCTTTTGCCTCTTGCATTCGGGTTACGGCTTCTCTCGTTGTGCTCTCCGATTCCTGTTGTCGGTTATAATACTAACGCAATTATTACCGAACAAACTCTGTCTCGATGAATCTGCAGTTTCCAGTGTTTCGTTTCAGTCCTCAGACTTCTTTCGTGGCGTTGCTTGACAGTCGGGTGATGCCTGAAGATGCGGTTCCGTCGATGCGGCAACGCCATTGCTTTTGCCAATTGGTTTCACAGAATTGATATTAGTCCACGAATCTTTCACCCGCGTTCATTCCGCGAAATTTTTCGATCAATTGATTGCGACTCTGAAGAGACGATAAGTAGGAAGATGCCTCGACCGACACGCACCCGCCTCGCCCGGCAGACGTCGTCGCAGTCCTTGTGCGTCTCACAACAGTCCTCACCCGGAGTCTCACCCTTTTCATCTTGCTCCTCTGTCAGGTATCTACTCTTTCCAACAAGTGTTTTCAAAACGACACCTACAAAGCTTGTCCGCATTACTCTTTCAAAATCAGCGTTTAGGTGTATAGTACAATATTTGAAACTGACCAGTGCTCAAACAAATTCACATCATCTCTCCGCTGTTTCCTTAAGACCCAACACACTTCCAGATCTGCCATGAGTTGTTTCCTCACAGCAGCGGCGTTCCAGCTGAGAGACACTATAGTGAGAAAAGGAAGGTGTCGCTCGTACACGTGTATTTGTATCGCTCAGCCAACTTCTTCAGTCGCCGTTGGCCTTCTAGAGGTTCTAAATCTGAAGTCTGGCTTCGACCATTGTCGTTCAACATGCTCGACTCACTTCAAAACTTGTTGAAACCGACAAGCGTTCCACAGCAAATTCGCATCAGCTCTCAGCGTTGACTCAAACAGCGGCCGACGAAATGGCGTCTTCTTCGATGAGCGCCTGGCTTCTCGTGGAGACAGAGCGACGAGCTCGGGCAACTGCACGCGCGAAAAACGTTTCTTTGAGGAACCAGACGGCTCAAGTCGAAGAACCTGCAGATTGTTTTCCGTAAAGAGATGTTGTGGCGCGTCACCTCGTAGTGTTCATGCGGCATTCTCGTTATGAGTCGTCGGTTTCAATGAAATTGTTTTAGTTTGAAGCATTTCATTTCGTTGCTATAATGTGGGTTTGAAAGTTCGTGATAGTGAGTTCGACTCGTGAACCGTGGCTTCGCTTGTTGTCCTACGACGATCTGCTCAATCAATCCAACAAGCACAACAAATTCATCAGCTCTCAACCAAGTTGCTTTTCAGGACGGCCACTGCCTTCACTGACTGTGCTGTTGAGACACGCGCAAAACTCTCTCTGGATGAGTCGTCGGTTTCACGGAAGTGCACTCAGTGCTTGAGGCCTTTCTGTTTCCGGAATTTGTTGCCGACACAATTTGGATGTGAGTTCGAACGCGGCTGTACGAAGAACAACCTTCACCGCGATCAATGAAATCTCCTTCCAAGTCTGTTCATTTGACAGTTTCAACGCGAGCCCTTTTTTGTGAAAAGCAAGCCCAATCAATCTCTCGTGTTTTCCAGTTGAAGTAGTGTTTTAACAAAAGAGTTTAATGAAATTTGAATCGTCTGTTTCAACGGCTGTGTTTTAGTTCAAAGTTCCCACAATTCGTCCGATATGCTCCTTATCCAAAGAACCCTTTCGATAAACACTCCAAAACAAATTCACATCACCTCTACACAAACCGAGTAGCCTCTCGCGGCGGTCAAGGAAACCTCCACGACATCGATGCGACTTGCGTCTTCTTCGATGAGAAGCTCCTCGCGAAGACGAAGCGCCGTGCTCGGTCAACTGGATTGCTTTACGAGTCATCAGGCGCCTGGGAGACCGCGGTTACAAGCGCTAAATTTCCTCAAACGAATTTTCTCGGATTCGCGTATCGGCTATGGTTTGTGAGTTGTCGTTTGAAAAGAAATCTGATTACATTGAATTTGCAGTTTACGATGCATCATAAGTTAAAGAAGTTTCAAACCGTGCCAATACGTTCAGTGACCGGGCGATTTGAAGCAAGAAACAGGAAAAGCGTTTGTTTGAACTAAGCGTGGTGCAGCGCCAGTTGGAGAACGAGCTCAAAGGGAATGTGGACCTGAACGACGCTGCTTGTTTTGTCTTTGCTCTTTACTTGATTTCATGAGATTCGCTTGCAATTTTTCTGATTGTGAGATGGCGCGCGACGCGTTTGTTAGATCACGGTTTCAAGGGCCAAATTTCAATAAACGATTTTTCTCGGCTGCAATATGGATTGCTTCGGGCATTTTGGTTTCAATTCACATCACCTCTGAAATTCGCGGCGGTCAAGGAAACGTCCACGACATGTCACTAGCATCTTCTTCGATGAGAAGCTCATCGCGAAGATGGAGCGACGAGCTCGGGCAATTGTACGAAAAATGCATTCCCACAAGGGAGTTAGGTGCTCTTTACGAGTCGCCGGTTTCAGCGAAATCTTTAGTTTGAAGCTTTTCAGTGCTGTAGCATTGTACCAATAATTTGACTGCGACGAATCAGTTGGTTGTTCAACTTGCGCTTCCATTCAAAAGTTGTGGCATCGCTTACTGTGCTCTCCGATTCCTGCTTGTCGGTTACACTTGTTACCAATCCAACCTTTCCCTCGATGAATCTGCGGTTTCTATGTCTCTTTTTAGTCGCTGAGTTTCTCGCGTCTAAGTTCTCGCTTGCGTGTTGTCGTTTGCTTATTGTTAGCGCTAATTGTGAGTGGCTCCCAAAAAGCGTAGATGACTAAAAAGAAATGAAGAATGTGAGTCCGCTGTTTAAATGACTTTTTTTCAACTCCAAAGCCTTCCACACATGTTAACCAGTCTTTGTCCGACAAAACTCCAATTGCTCAAATAACAGTGAGCACCGGTCTAGAGCGACGTCTTCACATACCTTTTCACAAGTCAAGCTTCTCACTCCTCACACAGGGGGATCTTCCTACTTTCTCGACTCTGCAGATTCAATTTAAAATTGAGAAGCCCTTCTGGACGAATTGCGACTCGGCTATCACGAAAGCTATGAGATAAGCGTGAAACGGAGAAAAACAACAATGGCACTTGCATTGAGTGCTGCTGCCTTCACTCTAGAACCTCACGAAGAACCAAAGTCTGCTGCATAGCTTCAATCGTCGTTTGCAAGGATCGACAACAAGGATTGCCGGGCAAAACAAGATTGAGAGACAACAACGAAAGCTTGCAAAAACACTGCACGGACTGGCAGGCAAAAGAGATTGGTCGGAGTGTTTCGACCCCTAAACCCTTGCCACTGAAGCTTTAGCATTTCACAAAGAAAGAACTGTTATTGAAACAGTCAAATGACGGACTTGGATAGAGATCTCATTGATCGCGGTGAAAGAGGTTTCTCGTCTAGCCGCGTTCCTTTCTGGCGGATCTTTTCGCATCACAGCGTGTGCCGACCAGGGCTGTGCGGGTAGTAAATTTCTCAAAACCGAGTAGCGAGTACCGAGCATTTTTTCAAGCCCAATTTTTCCGAGTACCGAGTACCGAGTAATTTTGGTCAAAAATTGCCGAGTATACCGAGTACCGAGTACCGAGTAGCTCCGAGTAGTGAACTCAAAATGACTGATTTTTCGACAAATACTTTTTGCTTTCAAATTTTGGACGCAAAATGTGTTTTGAACATTGAAATTGCTGTCTGAAAAGAAAAAAATGCTCTCAAATGAGATATTTCATGTTGAAAATTTCTCAAAAGTTTCTCTTCTAACTTGACAACTACTCGGTCAAAATGGCTTTGAAAACCGAGTACCGAGTACCGAGTAATTTTAGCTCAAAACACCCGAGTATGCCGAGTATCGAGTACCGAGTACCGAGTACCCGCACAGCCCTGATATACCCCACGAAATTTTCGTTAAAAGTTTGCTTCCACTTTTCGACCCACTCGATTTGCTGCATCTTCGACTTGCATCGTTAAAAGTATCGTCGCTCATCCTCAAAAATCTCAAATTGTTGCGCCACTTCAATGTGGACGTCTTTCTTCAAAGCGAACCAGAAACGATGTGTCCCGCAGACCCAAAGTTTTACTTGCGTTTTAGCAACAAAAAAGACATTGCTGGCTTTGTGAAGAAGCCGTCAAAGTCCAGAGCAGCTGATAAGGAAATTGAATTTGCACTAGGTGGGATGCCCTTCAATTGCTCTATTTTCTACGCCACTGCTTCCACAAAGCGCGCATTTATTTTTCGACCTCTCAACCTTTTCGTCAGGAATTCGTCTCTAATAGTCAGAAGACACTAAAGACTCTCTACTATTTCCTGCTTCCCCACCTTGAAGTTCTTCATGTTGAGACAAACATTCCCTCGGCGTATCTCGAGTCCTGGGTGGAGCATTTGTCTATTCCCGAGTCTTTCACCCTCATCGTCAATTCTAAGACCGCTTTCGAGCCGGAGCATCTTCACCGCTTTCTTCGTCGTTGTCCGCCACGGAAGAGCTTCTATTTTCACACCGAATGCTCAATGAAAAATGCCATCATCGAGAAAGTTATGAACGACGATAGCTTGTTGCATTTGGAAAATGTCCGTATTCATTGTCCTAATGCAACGATTAGAAAAATCCCTTGGGAGCGATTTACCGCGCGGAGCTTTAAAGTTTCCCGAAGTCTTCTTCACAAACAACTCCTGTATTGGGCTCGTGGATCTAGCAAACTCAAGCATTTCGAATTCGAAAACTATGTTGGTGAACCGTATCCTATGATTGACTTCGCTGATCTGCCGGCCATTTGCACTTTGATGCACAATCCGGATTTTCCACAGAATCCAAAAGTTCAACTAGTGCGCGACATCGACGGCGCCAGTGCGACGCTTGATATCTTGCCCGTAGAATGCCAGCCGAAATCTGAAAAGCTTAGAAATTACATACGCTTTGATCAGTGGTAAATTCTCATTTGTCACTTGCGTTATGAAACTTGCGTCACTTGTGCGTCACTTGCATCACTTGTCACTTGCGTTCATAGAATGCTTATGTTTCTTGAGTTGTAAAGTTTCCTGTGTACCTTTTTTTGCTCATAAAAAACATGGCACAAAAAGCTTGACGTCTAAAATATGCAGATCTTGAGATTAAGACCTAGCCAGTCGCGCGGCGCCAAAAACTTCCATCGCGTCACGCAACGCTAGCCTGGTATTTAGCACCTTCAGAAGGCAGTAGAAGGAAGTGCAAATTATTTGCTAACTTTACTTCAATAACTTCCCATTTCTTATTGGGTTCAGGCAACATGTTTCTTACGGATCTGCCGGATGAGATTCTCGCCAAAGCTCTGCTTCCATTTTTAAATCCCCTTGACTTGCTGCAATTTCGTCTTACATCAGCAAAACTAGCTTCGCTTGTCCTTGCCAATTTAAAATATCTCCGTCGCTTCGATGAGGTTGTTTTTATTTATGGTGAATCCGACACAACGAATTCCGTGGAGTCGACATTTTATCTTCGTTTCACCAATACAAAATATATCGAGAGTTTTGTGAAGAAGCAGTCAAAAGCATTCAACGCGACAACTGATGAAGAAGTTGAATTTATCCTAGACGGTATGCTTTTTAAGTGCGCTGCTTTAAAACCAAGTTCTTCCATAAAAGGCGCAATTATTTTTCGGCCATACAGTCACAAATCCCTCAGTGATTCTCAGGAAACACTACTCGCACTCTATGCTTTCATTCGCCCGCACCTTCCTACTCTTAATATTGAAACCAATATTCCTTCCTCAAATCTGAAGTTCTGGGCTCAACATTTCCATAAATCAAGATCATTCACCTTCATTGTCAATTTTAAGACCGACTTTAAGCCGCGTCATCTGCACAATTTTCTGTATTATTGTGCGCCTCAAGAGACCTTGTATTTCCACACCGAACGTCCATTGAAGGAGGCAGTTGTGGACGAATTATTGAATCACAGACGCGTGCAGCGCATGAAAATATTTCGTGCGTATTTTCCTAATGCAGAACTCACCAAACTGTCGTGGAGACGCTGTACTGCAAGGTGCGTTAAAATCTCTTCAGCTTTTCTTCATGAGCAGCTCTTGATGTGGTCGCTTGGATGTGATAAGTTGAAGCGTTTTCAATTCGAAAACTACATTGGAGATGTGGACCCGGCAGTCGTCGTCGCTGGTCTGCCGGCCACTTGTACTTTCGTTCACAATCCGAAGTTCCCACAACATCCAAGCGTCGATTTGGTGCGCGACATCGATGGTGCTAAGGCTAGTCTCATAATTCTGCCCGTACGAAACCGACTCAATTCGGAAATACTTCGCAATTATATTCGCTTTAAGCGGTATTAAAACGAAAACTTCATTGTGTTGCATTGTTCATGCATCCGCGTTTTTTGGGAATAAAGATGCGTCTTAAATCTTGTATGAAATTCGGTTGCTTGACAAAAAAGAAAGGGTCCATGATTTTTCGGCACATGACATTTCGGCACTTGACTTTTCGGCGCACGGCTTCGTCCGGTTCGCTGAGGCGGCGGGTGGCTCATCCACTCGCGGGTGCAGACGAGCGTCGTCTGCTCAATGGCCAGGGCACATCCCATGGCCGGCTGAGTCCATCTCAGCTGTCGGCTGAACAAGTTTAGGTGCGCGCACTGTGCGCCACTGTGCGCCGATCTCATGATCATAAAAGTTTATCTACACGGGTACTGGATTGATATGAGAATAAAAAGGTAAAAGGACCAAAAATGTACAAGGCTATAAAGGGGAGAGGGGGCTTAGGGGGTGTCGACGGGGGAAGGGAAGGGGAGGCCACGGTTAGCATGAAGCGGCACAACAGACCGGATGGACGGTCGGGCAGCGGCGATGTCGAAGCCGCATCCGTGGCGGGCCCGACTGACCTCGCAGGGGCGTGACGCATTGCTTTTCAAGCGACGGCGTCTGCCTCTCTGCTGGTCAGCGAGACAATGCCAATGGGCAAGGAGAGGGAAAAGAAGAGGGAGCGACAACACGAGGGGGGGGGGGGAGAGAAGAGTAAAGGAAGGGAGAAGAGGGAGAAGCGAGCTAGAGCTTCTCTCACTTACAATCGAAAGCATGAAGACGATCAGAGGTCGCTGTGGCGCAGGGGTGTTAAGCAAACCTTGGATGGGCCCGCAAACGACGACGAAAGGGTCGAAAGTTCGACCCCCTCTGGGTTGCATAGTTCTTCCCCCTTTATGCCCATATCGGCAACGTTGTGTAGAGAAAGAGGCAAGTCCTTTTTCATTTAGAAGGCGTCGAACTTTCGCCCTTTCGTCGTCGTTTGCGGGCCCATCCAAGGTTGACTTAACACCCCTGCTGTGGCGTACGTTCACACTGTGTGGCGAAACATTCACTTTACAACGGCCTAATTAGTGGGTTTGACTTCCTTCAGTGAAATACGCGCAGGATAACAAGCGTGGCACATATTTAGAAAGTAGAGAAGCCACTGCAATCGAGATCGTCTGCCAGTTTGAGCTGCGGCAGGATCTGATTGCTGTAAAGTGTACGCTTTTTTTTCTCTTCTCGCTTCAACAGTGAGTTATTGTATTTTCTACTTGCAGTGATCGTATGTACATTTTAAGCAGTGCAACGACGATCTTACAAATTACAAATTCGCGTCCACCTATTTTGGAACGTGTTGGCATGGAAGGGACTCTTCCGTGCGAGGCCCTCTGATAAAGAAGCAATCCACGCGTAATTCCAGCTAGGGACGAATGTTTGCAGTCTTCATCTTCGAAGCAAATTCTCTGGCATAGCACACATGGACTAGTCGCAATGGGGCTTTTCCAAGTTTTAATACAGATAGTGGGTGTCGGACTTAATTTGATCACTGATTTGTTCATGGTGTTGCTTCTCTAGATGAATAGTCGTCAGCGTGCCATTCGGTATTAGGCTTCCAAAACCCACAACCTTATTATAGATTTTCGATCACTTTCCAAGAGGTGCAAATGGTGTGCTAAAATGTGCAGCATACCGAAGCTGAGCCTGTCACAAATGGAGTCTCATTGCTAGCCTAGTAAGCCCGCAATCCTTCCTGAAGTTCTTTGAACGTTTGCAATGTCCTTCCTTCTTTTACCGTCAAACATATTGGCGTCCATCTTGTCCTTCCTTTCGACTTCGGATTTACCACGAGCCGCTCGAGTTTCTCGTCGGTTGTACTCCACTTTCCAATCAAACGGGCCTTACCTCCAGAGCCTTTCTCGCCGGCCTCTATGGTTTTATCTTTCCCAAGACTTCTTCATTACTTTAAACTATGTCTTTCCCGTGCTGCCAAAGCAACCCTTATTCAACTACGCGACCAAAATGCCATTCGTAGAAAATTCTTCGATATATCGAAAGAGAAACGATGTGAACTTCATTATTTGTCCATCAGCTCCGATTACCGATTGGCCGAATCTGCGCCTCGAACTCCGCAAACTGCTTCGTCATGTCTTAAACCATTATAGGCTATTCCGTTTTTCGACAAATTTACCGCTGCCTCAACTTCTGGAGATTATCGATGCGTCCGCTGCGAGATGTCTTGTCTTTGATTACGCTGCGCCTTTGAAACCGATGGATGAAGAATTATTCTTTAAAGTTCTTCAGAAATTGCCAGCACTTACAAATATTGGAATTTTGCACACCGACTCAAAAGTTTCAAGAAATTTCTTTCTTCACCCGAGAATTCGAGCCCTGCAAGATTTTTATGGGCCACACACTTACAACGCGATTGAGCATCTGGACTTCGCTTCCGAATTCGACGACGAGCTCATGCTCTCCTGGCCCATTCCCTATCTCGACTTGGGCACTTGTCGAACAAAAGTGACCGCTGTGGCTATGAACCAAGTACTTCAACAATGGGCTCTGGGACTACGACCGCACATCAACTTTCTGATGGTTACCCTTGAAGGTTATTTTTTCTTGTGAAACATATTTGCAACATGTTTAGGAAACGATGTGGAAGCCACCTGCATTGAATTGGTTGTCGGATTGCAGCCTTTAGTGGATTTAATTGAAAAGGTGAATCAAAATGGAGAGGAATACATCGACGAACTTGTCCGACGCGACGACGGCGAGCGACTTAAAACCTATGTGGATCGCAAGACGAACACCGTTGTTGCCAAACGTAGAGGCCTTATACAGGCTGAGGAGACTTACATTTAATCCGTGTTGCTGCATTGTCCTTTCGAGAGTTACTAATTGCTTACAAAAAGTAAAAAAGCGGAACAATTCATTGCAATCAACTTGCATTAGCACAGGTCTATGGATGTCGGAGCTTCTGCTTCATTGAGTGACGACCCAAGGCCCAATCTGTTAGCCAGCATCTGTGCTAAAGCTACGACATCCAATGCCTGACGCTGTGCTGTGTGTAATAGTGAAAAGGAACGACTATTTTCACATTTTTTTTGCTATTCGGGGGAAGGGGAAGACAGAATCATGAATTCGTAAGGCTATCGAGGAGTGCGAGAAAATCTGACATGGATTCCTCGCCGACCGAAAACGAGAGCTCGTTCCGACTGCTCTTACTCGATGATGTCTTCTCCCTTCTCGATCTCGCAGACCTTCGTTGAATTGTACGCCGACACGGCCAGAAGTGTTCACCATTTGGGCCGTCTGTCGCAATCTTGGGCTGCCATCTATTTCGTTCCTTGATTATGTGAACAGTTAATCTCACTTGGCGAATTCGGAAAGAGGTAGTCTGACGATATTCTTGGTGAAGGATTTATGTCTAGCAAGTTCCTCGTCGGGAGTCAATGACCGCTCCGCGTCGTTCTCTAGGAGAGCCGTACAACCGCTATGCTGAAATTATTCCGGTTAGCGTTTGTACAGAGAAAAAGACCATCAGTAATGCTGGCTTACCTGTCGTTGGCTCTTTTGCCACGGCAAATATGCGACGGGGATGGCAGTTTGGCTGATATGACCGACGACAAAGAGCGACGATAGAAAAATTACCAGAATCCAGTACCTAAAATTTGTTTTCATTTCGAGTTAATTCTTCTAGAAAGCACGCTCACACGCTCTCCTCCCAGGACTCACCAGGCAAGAAGCCGGCCGAAGAAATAATCCAAGCATAGTACAGCATTGTACAGAACAGCTATGAGCGCAAAGTCAAGAAGTAGAGACGAGGCCTGAAAAAAAAAGTTCCAGAATCGACAAGTCCAAAAACCAAGTGGGGCAACGTTCGCACGATGCTGTGGTCTGGAGCAACAAAGGTAACCGAAGTTTTTCACGTCAAATCCGGTTGAATCGAAGACGAAAAATCCAAGTCTCGAAAGACCTGCAATCGCTCAATCATCAATATCCCTGGCGAGAGCTGTGCTTGTGGCAATTCGAAGTACAATACTTGTAAGCTCCCTATCAGTAAGTGCAAGCAGAATCAACTGAAAAGGGGAACCTTAGGAGTAGCCGCAACAGGCATCTCGCAACGAACCGTAACAGACGATATGGATAGCACAGTCACGTTCTATAGAAGAAATGGAGAGAAAGATTGTGAGCCGGAAGGAGCCCGCATCATTATTTCGAAAGAAACGCTCAGACAACAACACATCCGTGAGTCAACAACGTCTGTTGTTGGTGAGAGCGAAGGCATCAAAGAGCGGCGAGTGCAACGCGGACGCCGCCTCTTCCGCGTGAGCGCCGACAACATGCGAGGAAGTGACGGCTGAGCGTCTCACTCTCGTTTTCGAATGCTTTTCTTTTGCAAACACAGTTTTTGTCCTGCAATATGTGAACGAGGGGCTTGGACAAAACAGGTTCACTTCCAGCAAAAGACATTTGCATGCATTGCGAAGGTGAAGGGACGTCAGATGCCGTCTTACCGTGGTCTTGCGATTCCAGCACAACAAGGGTAGTCTTGTTTACAGAATTTAAGCATGACACGAGCGCCACGAATAAAATCCTCAAATATAAAATGTATTTATTGCATTTTATGCTACGAATAATTCGCTTCGCAGTTCCTAAGAGGGACAAAACAGAAATAGAAGAAGAATAAATAGAACGATCTTGTGGTCAGAGGAACTGCAGGAAATATTCGTCGCTAGTCACAAATCAGCATTCAGTCGACCTTCTCAAGCGTTTCTTTCTTGTTTTGGACATTGTCGCTGTTCTTCTTGAAGTATGACGAGACTGGGAAACGAAGTACACCACCGCCCTTGCCGATGAGATATTCCAGCTTCATGTTGAGGACTAGGAAATCCCACACGAAGTCGATGTTGCGTTTGGTCTTGTAGACGCCGTACGGCTCGAGCACCTGAAGCAAATCAAATGCCTCGATCAACAAGACGAACCTTTGAAATAGCTTTGGTGGCTTCCTTGAGATGATAGTGAGGAATTCTGGTGAAGAAGAAGTGATGAGCCACGTGACCTAGAGGAGTAGCATTAGATAACATATCCTCATTCAAGAAGTAGGAACATGAGCACTGTTTGAGACCACTTCTTTTGCTCGAGTTCCTCAAAGTGTCCCCAAGCACTCTCTCCCGTTCACAAAAAGACAACTCCGAACCGTCAGTAATGTGATGAACCAGTGTGTCAATGTAGAAGCCGTAAGTATAGTCGATCGTCTGCACTTGACCACGGATGAAGTTCCACTCGTTGTCCTCGTAGACCTGAAATCCGCATTCCTTGTTGTCAAGGAAAAACTCTACTAACTTCGCTGTCTTCGTGTTGATGCTGCAGATACGTGATGAGCACCAACCAGAAACCCTGGAAGAGCAGCGGCACGTAGTAGTACTTGATGAAGGTGTAGACGTTGTAGTCGCAGACGTGGAACGCGACCTGAAAGATAAGTTAAACTTGAGATGAGGTTTGTGTTCATCGAACGCCTTTTCTCAGAGACAAATCCAGTAAAACAGCTAAGTAATTCCACAATGTCAAGCAAATTCTTACAATGGCACAGAGGAGGCAGAGTGCGCCGGAGACGACGCATTTGACACGATCGGTAGTTGTCGTGAAGAGCTTGCTGTAGGGCCAGAAGTGGCTGCCATCGGGGAGACCGACCATCGTATACACCGGTTGCCAACTATTTACTCGTTCTTAACTTTTGTCGGAAAAAGACTCACCGAACGAATCCGGAAAGTGGAAACTTCACAATATGCTTGAGAATGAAGCCTTGACTGAAGAACTTCTCCTCTGTCATCCAAGGGTGGCCACGGTCCTTCTCGAGATGCGCCGTGTACTGGTGGTGCTGAAAATCCAAGTTTTTTCTTTCTGCCTCAATTGGCAAATCGTGTGAAAAAAACAAAAAAAACAACGATCAGAAACGTAAAACGAACACCATTTGAAAACAACAAAGAAGTTCATTACTAACCTGACGATGGCTCTTTTGCCACGGCCAGTATGGGGCGAAGATTGGCGCGTGAGCGATATGACCGAAGACGTCGTTCACCCATTCGTAATCCGAGAACGTTCCATGACCGCAATCGTGACCGATGACGAAAAGTGACGACAGGAACATGCCCATGATCCAGTACCTGAGAGTGCCATTGTTTCTTTGCTCATAGTAAAAAGTCTTTCTTCAACAACACTTCTATCGGCAAATCTGACTCACCAGGAAAAAAGTCCGAGAAGGCCGAAGTATTCGAAGTAGGGGACGGCATAGTAGAGGGCGGCGATGATCGCGAAGTCAAGTATCAAGTAGGAAACCTGCAAGTTGCCGCTCTTCAGGTTCGAAGAGCCAAACAAACCGATTTCGGAATCGATCGCTCGAAGCAGTGCGCGGGAACGGCGCGTCGGATCTCGTCGAGCGTTGGCAGTTTCTGTTCTCGTTGAACAGTCTAAACACTAGCTCTTTATAAGAAACTCAAAGCCAAAATTGCCGCCTAAAGGACGAAGTTCAATAGGAAACAAACCGTGGCTTGAGGAGGCAGATGCCCATTTTCGGACTAGACAAAAACGAAAATCCCGAATCACGAAAGCGTCCTGAAATCGCGTCGATTCCTTTTTCGCCATTTCTTATTGCGTGGTACTCACACCCAAAAACCCTCGCTAATTGGAGTGATGTGGCAAAAAATCTAACATTAGCATTAGTCAAACCAAGCGGCCTCATTGGCATACAAAGTTTGCAATGTAACTGAAATGAACCTGACTCTCGGTGATTGTGGCAGACATCTAGAAACTGAACGATTAGTAGACGCAGTGGAAACGCGGAGAACGCTTTTATGGAAGAAAAGGGGGAGGATGAGCAAGAGGAGGCCGCATCACTCTTTCGAAAGGGGC
>JAQIXL010001327.1:0-18997 GCA_034700245.1 Poikilolaimus oxycercus
AAGGGCCGTGCCTGGCGAGTGAAGGCCGAGCGAAGCGAGGCCTTCACGAGCCAGAAGACCTGCAAGCAGAGGTCAAGTCAAAGCTAGCAATCCCGCTTTCAACCTTCAATCTCTATAACTTTGCCGCTTCGCCCATCCGCCCAGCTAGTTCTTTTGAAAAGAAAGTCATAAAAGCCGATTGACCATGCTCGTTCTAGATCTTTGGCCTGCTACGCGCGCAGGAATGTTCACCTTTGAAGCTTCTTTGATTGTGAGAAAGTCTCCTTCTCGTGAGAACTGATAGTGGGAGAGTCGTCTACTTCACGTCATTCACGAGTTTGACCCTCCGCACGTTTCTCTGATAAGCACTCCAAGAATGCCTCTGGAATGCTGACCAGTGGTCGCACGTGAGGTGCGATAAGCTTCTTCGTCTTCTCGTCACTTCCTTCGCCTTTTTCTCACATTCCATTGCAGTTCTAGGCTTAGATGCTTCGGAGAAGCAACACCAGAGTGCGTACACGACACGCCAGAACAAAGTTCACATTGAGAAGACGCTCAAAGATGTTTGAATTTTTGTAAGGTATGTTTCGAGCTCGACGATGGATGTTTGATGAGGCTAAATGTCAATGAGTCGGCGTGTCTCACCTCTTTTGTTAGTGAAAATCGGAAGAATTCGTTTCAGTGTTTTGACATGTACTGCTTCTTTTTTTAGGACAGCTGCTTTCTATTCACTTGAGAGAATTCTTCTCCGAAAAAAGCGACTGAAGATTCAAACGTTCCATAAGTAAATTGTCGCATTGGTTTCAATGTGAACAATTTTTCAATCGTTTTCGAGTGTCTAGTGACGTTGATGACAGTTCCACTTAGCTAACTATACCGATCCGTTACAAGCTTCAGCCTTTTCCTCTTGCCACGAGAAGATTTTGTGGCGCGTGTCCTGAGCCTTTTCACAAAGCGTTCACTTTCAGATTTTCATGCTGGTCCCCGACTTTCACTTCACAAATATGTGTATCTGCCTCGAGGATCGCCGTCACGGCGCGACCCGACTCTTCCCGACTCCGAGCGCCTCTCTTCGAGTCACGGCCTCTCCTCTTCGATTGCCTCGCCTCTCTCTTCGACTTCGATCGCCGTTCACATGGTTCGATTGTGTTCCCTGCTTTGTTGTGGCAGCGAATACCGGAAATGTGAGTTTCAGATTTTACCTTGTGAACTGTTTCAGTGCTGTCGAGAGTGAACCTCTCAAGAGATGAATGGGCCCACAATGCGCCGTCAATTCTCTACTTCGTTTTGTTTGCTTATGCCTTCTTCCACATCACACACAGAAATGGGGTTAGTTTCGATGGATTCTGATTTATTCGTTGTCTACATTCTTCTAATGGGTGCTGACTGCAGGATGGTCAAAAGGTTTTCAAAGAGATTCGACAATGTATCAAGGAGAAAATAGACGGACAGGATGGAATCGTAGGTTTCACTGTTTTGCCTTCAGCTAGCCAGGCAGAGAAAGCCAATGGGATGATGAAAATCTCATCTTTCAGAGATACATGCAACGATCAGTTTCATTTTGCGGCGGTGTCGCTCCCATGCACATCATCGCCTTGCCTTCCACAGGTTCACAGCGACAGTTGACTCGGTTTCACATGGATTTCATTCCTGAGGTCTGGCTTTTTCACTGATATACGCGCGCCGATGGTCGTTTAGGCAGTAGCAATGGAACGTCGATGCACGGTTGCCTCCTTGCAGTCACAGCCCAGTCTCGCCTACGAGGACGCCGTCAGGTTGACTTCTTGACAAGTTCCAACTAATTCACTTCAGAAAGGTTCTCTGGAATTGTGACTATCACCTCGCTGGGCCTTTCCCGAACATTAAGACGCATTATGGCGAGCAGAAGTTCCGAATCTACAACCTAACAATTGGCAATGCAGGTTTGGCTTTTTGACCAAGCATGACTAAGGCTTTTCCATTTCCTCAGGGACTACACCTAAAGGTCTGAGCCCCGTCTCTTTCATGAAGAAGAATGTGAGTCAACGAATCATCGACAACTTGTTCTGGTCGATTGAGAGGTCTGTTTTAGGACAACCTCTAAACTCTCATTTAGAGACGACTATTCGGCCGTCCAAGAACTGTACAAGGACAAAGGCTTCGAAGTTGCGAGGATATTCGTCTGTCAAGTTCGTTTCTTTGTTTCCTTTACTTCTCTAACAGGTCAATCTCGAGCTTAACTATGAGACCGAAGATGACCTCGCTTTGATCGAGTCAGAGTTGAGGAAGCTCTTCGAAGACGGTCGACACGCCTTCCTTCGAATGCGGCTTACAAGGCGATCAGTTCAAGTCTACCTCTTCAATCCCCAAGACTCAATTTGTTTTGAACGCGTTGTCAGTCCGATAGCTCTCAACAATGACTACAAATAAGGGCGTTTAGTCAATAAATCCTAGGATTTCATCGCTTTTATCTACCCGTAAAGGCCGTAAAACCGACAATTTGTGTCATAAAACGAATAGTTGAAAGACTCGATCAGTTGAAGGCTCTTCAATCAATGAGGCATCCTCTCCTCGTTGTGAAGCGAGAAGACAAATGAAGATGAACATCTAACAAATAAGTGTTGTTCCTGTCTGGATCTGGGCTTTCTGCTGTCGAGTACTCGCCTTCCGAGACAACGCAGTCGATGCCGTGATCATCAGGCAACTGAAACATGATTAAAAGAGACTTTCTGTAAGAATCGAGTTTCTCAGGGAGCAGCCCAAAAATGACCATCCCAGGAAATTTTGTTGTGGGTGTCCCTAGGTGTAGTTTTGGACGGCGGATTGAATGGCATACTCAGTTTGGCGCGAAACCGCTTCATTTCACGGCGACAGGCATCTCGAAGTGGAATAATCAGCCAACTTCAGATGGCTATTCCTTGCCGGAAAAGCAGTGGATTTCTGTGCCGAAGCTCTCATTAGACTCGTGGCGAGTCCCTCTTCAAGTTTGTTCTAGGAAGTGCTTCGAAATAGAGCGATCGAAAACGGTAAAATGGGAAAACACCAAAAATGGCCTGTTTTTGACCCCGCTGAAAAGTTATGCTTAATTTTCTGTTCTGCCAGAACCTCTTAGTCGGAGAATCTAATCAGCCAGGAAGAAAGAGCATGAAATTCTGTATCGGCTAGTATAAAAAGCAAGAAAATTCAGGAATGCCCCTCCGTTCAAAAAAGTGCATGAAGTTGTTGTCCGCACTTTGGCCAATTCGCTGTCGATGTTTTGTTTTGCTTCGCTACCGAGAATCTGCACATAAATGTGCCGGACAGAGTGTCTTCTTAGGGTTTTCAAGGTCGAGAGAGCGAAAACAGAGTGCATTCAAAGGGAAAATGGTGCAACGGCACAATTTCATCGAAATTGGTGTTCTTGTTAAACCTTGCGCGCGTGCACATTGTGCGTGCCAATGCGTTTTATTGCTTACTTGTTTCGAGAGTAAGAAAATCACGCTTTACCGAGTAAAGCGCCTATTGGACCATTTTCCCCTCGGATGCACTCTGTTTTCTTAGCTTAGAACGCTCTCTCGACCTTGAAAACCCTAAGAAGACACTCTGTCCGGCACATTTATGTGCAGATGCTCGGTAGCGAAGCAAAACAAAACATCGACAGCGAATTGGCCAAAGTGCGGACAACAACTTCACGCACTTTTTTGAACGGGGGGGCATTCCTGAATTTTTTCCCATTTGGTACCATTTGATAGAGAATTCGAAGCACTTTCACCCTGGCTGATAAAATTCGCCGACTATGAAGATGCTGAACAGTCACAAAATAAAATAAACTTTTCACGTGGATGAAAATGGCTAGTTTTTGCAAATTCTGCCTGTTTACACATTGTAATCGCTTCATTTGCAAAGGACATCACGGACAATATTGTAGAGAACACTATGGCGCATCTTTTGAGCTCTTGAGCGCCAATATCGGACACTTCCTGTGCGACAAATAGCCGTTTGAAGTTGTTCAGGTTCTCAAACTCGAGGCCTCCGCCGCGGCGAAATCAAGCTTTTCTGCGGGAAACGGACACTGCCATCGGATCCGGCGTCCAAAACTGCCCCTAGGGGCACCTACTTCGAAATTTTCCGAGAGGGTCACTTTTGGGCTGCTCCCTAGCTCTTTAGGAGAAACTCGATTCTTACAGATAATGCGTTTTAAACCTCAACTCGACTAACCCGACATCTCGCTGGACCAGGGCAGAGCCCAGTCCTTGGAGTTCCCAAGTAGGCATAGAAGGTCTCTTGGAAGCATTCCTCGATCAGCGGAGCGTAGAATGGTTTTGTGGGTAAGTTGGTGAAGATTCGCCGAAAACGAGGATCCTCATAGCGGTCCTTAAAGCCGGCAACAAGCTTCTTCAGCGCTTCATCCTTCAAGAAGGTGAGTCGTGGTGCGTCGGCTGACCATTCGTGCGTCTAAAGAACGAAAACTAAAAAAAATTAGGCAACTAACGACCTCTTGCTGATACTTCAAGTGTAAAACATGGTTGTCTCGAATGGAAACGTCTTGTCGAGTGTAGCCGTGAGTAGTGACAACGGGGTAGTGGATCCAAGTGCCATGCGCATGCCGTGGGCGCACCACAAACTTCTAAACTACATTGGATGCAATTGAAACGAACCTTGCCCTCATCGCCTTTGCCCGAGAGGCGCAGCGATCGAAGAGACTTCCCCAGGTCGAAGTTGTTGGGATCGTCGGCTGAAGGAACAACGTTTTTTTTTATTTAAGGCGAGAATGTTCGTCTTACCGACACTGAAGTGCATGTGCTCCTTATGGTAATGCATTGAAACAGCGTATGGAAACGGTGCAAAACGTTTTTGGAATTCTTGCACGTAGCTCTTGGCGTTGCCAGCTGGCAAGAGAAGATCATCAAAGTCGACGAAGAATATGAATTCAGCTGCTTCCTGTCGAATTCGTTTCGAAACATCTCATAAACATGCCTACCTTGTAAAGGAGGAGACAATCGGTCTGAGCTGCTGGTTGGTTGCGGAACTCCACTTCCAGGTTTGGATCCCAGTCCTTCGCATGACCAGTCGTATCACCAAGTTTCAACGGCGACCACGGAGCCACACGAATGTACTCCTCCTTCTCGTAGTAGCGAAGCAACTCGAAGACCTCCGAGATTGCGCTTCGAACATAGAGATGGCCGAAAGCTCCGAATTGAGCAAAGCTTTCCAATGAGAAGATGAGAACCTGAGAAAAGTGTCAGTTGTGAAGGAAACTCGCCTGCCATCTCTCAAACGCGAATAAAGGCGAGACACATGCGACGACTTCATGATGCCCGGGCTCAGGCTCTCGCATTGGCAACTGACATCAAAGATCTTCATCATAATCGGCTGCGACTTACCGGAACGGCAAATTTCTTCAACATGAGAGATGCAGTTGTCGCATTAGGAATCGTGTGCCCTGAAATGGTTTCAGTCGTTCAATGAATTGAAGCAAACCGATGGCAACATAAGTGATCCACTTGCAAACTTCGGCTCGACTGTCTTGCATGATTGGGTGAATTTCGAAGGACTGAAAAGAGCAAACTCTAAACGATCCCATCGCGGAGCTCACGTTTTCTTCAGTTCCTTGCGGTCCCGTGCTTTGAACTTTGAGGTACGTGTAGCGTGGATCGAGTTTGGCGTCCGCGTTGAAGACGATGACGGCCGTGTCGTTGGGAAAGCTAAACTGGAGGTTTGTGGAGAGCTTCCAAAGACGGTAACTTTGTGAGAAATGCACGAAAACATTAAGGAATAGCCGAAACCGACCTTTTCGAATGTTGATAGTAAGTGGTGGAGACAATGAAGAAATCGTAACGCGGCTCATGATCGCTACCAATGAGAGAAATGAGAAGAGTCAGGGTGATGAGAATGAGGAGCGTGAGGAAAATGATCAACTGAAAAGGCGCACGATTTGAGTGATGATTTCCTATGCTGGAGTAACATCGTGTCTAGTGAAACCCAATACATCATCGGTCTAAACTCCGTTTATTCTTTCAGGTATTCATTTACGAACCTCTAACTAGCAATGAAATAATGATTGGCAAAACTATTTCTCCGATGAAACATTGTTCAACTGCGACTTGATTTTGTTCTGCTTCTCTACCTAATGTTCTCATTAGTTTCAGACGCTCAAAACTCATAAAGGTTACGCTTGAGACACAATGATTTTTCTTCAAGCGGTTGCAAGCGCTGCCACTCGTAGAAAATAGCGCTTTTTATGTAAGGGAGTCCGGAAAATCGACTAGCAATAAAATGACCACCAGGTGTTCAAACTTAGAAATTGAAACACACCTTGTCGATAGTCGTAAACCACTACTTACCAATCGGAGCGGCGCTGAAAGTCGACGAAGTCGTCGCCGAACCTTGACGAGGTGCATCGTCGGACTCAGCCAGGTGGCGGGACTGACTCTTGGCTCAGGTCGCCTCAGCCCGCGCCCCCTTCCCAGCCACGAGGAGTCGCGACAGCCCACTTCGATGTCTATCTCAACGCGGCCGCCGCCTCAACCAGGCGTCTTGAGGCGTCTCGTACGCTGCGCCCTAAGAGGACCCGGGAAGCCGCTGTCCTCAGCAAGAACCAGCCAAAAGAAGTAATCCTTGACCGATCTCAGATAAAGAGCCCAATTGTCTTTATTTTGAACGCAGTTCGCCCTCGCTGTGAGGAAAGACAATAGGCCGTTGACTGGGCGGAGAAGAAGGCGAGACGTGAAAACACCCGTAGACGAAGATAAGAAGTGAAAGAGGAAGAGGAAGAAGGAGAAGGGTGTCGAGTAAGACACAAAGAGAGAAGAGAGTCAAGTCTGGGACAATTCTGGTTCATCGAGGATGCGATATCGAGAGGGGGGGGGGGATTCTTCGTTGAAGAGAGGAGAAAAAGCTGTGAGAGAGAGATTCGTTGTTGGTCATCATCGCATGCAGCCGTCCTCGATCCGGAACTCGTCTTTAAGGACGAAGTGAACGTTAAATTTCGAGCCAACTCCATAGTCGTAGACGGCACGTGCATTCGCACAAGGGATTCCGGGCTTCTCGGGGAACTGGAGTCGCGGTGTGACTTATTTGAGCTTTTAAAGCGGAAACTCACGATGCAGAGCTCGGGACCAGGACAAGTGACGACTTGGTGAACTTCTTGGAAGACGTAGTAAGTGTCGTGGTAACACTTGTCTATGAGCGGGAAGTAGAAGAGCTTCGACGGCAGTGATCTCATCAAGGTGGAGTAGCGCTGAAACATACACACAACAGGACAGACGAACCTTGCTCGACATCATTTTCTCGTGTTGCGACTCGATTCCACGAATGTGGTCAGCTGAGAGCAACGGCGTTGGCTCGACTCGCTGTTCATCGCAGATCTCGGCACCGAAGAAGAACTTCGTGCAGTACCGATCAATGTGAGGAGCGTATTGTGGGATTCGAAGACCGATTTCAGACGCTTTTTGGTGTTCCTGAAAAGTTGTTCGAATTGTGTAGTTTCATGGCTACTCTATCCGCTGTGAATCGCCTAGCAAGATCACTAATCAGCTGGAGCTTGTCAACAATATCTGGAGCGTGGTTTCCAAAAATGGTTATGTTTCCTTCAGAAACTATTAGTGGGAATGAAGTTTCTCACCAATCCGAACTTGGCATAGACGAGGAACAAAATTCAGAAAAGCAAAAGCTTTGTTACCTCATGCATGACTTTCAGATGAGTGATGGCGTTCAGCTTCACAGGCACCTTGAATCGGCCGTGACCCTGTAAGATGTCGTCGCCTAACCGAGACCAACCTCTTTCATGTTCATCGGGAAATGTATCCACGTGGAGTTGACGTAGGCGGGTCGAGTGACGTACTTGCCCGTCTCGTTCTTACCGTGGAAGCGAATCGTTGAGAACATCGCCGAGAGAGAAAACTGCCGTGGGTCGAGAGCTGAATGCGATTGGGCATTTTCGTTTTCATTTGAACGAAAAGGTGACGCAAACAGCGCTGATCAGTGTTTGCCTTTGCCATGCCGGGTCAGTGAAACGCTCTTGCGCAAAATGATTTGACAGTTTTGAAGAATGTTTTGCTTTGACTTGGACAAGACAGTATCCGAGAGCGTTGCTCTTTGCCATTATCCATATGCAGGAAAACATAGTGCCGAGAAGGCAACAAACCATTTTTTGATTCAACGATTACAAAACCAGACGCTGTCGCACATTTTGATCTTGAAGAGAAGAGAGTTGATTGTCAGCATTTCACCCAGACGAATTGATACACGAAAGATGCAACTCACTCATATTGATGTCCACGTTCTCCTTCGTGTAATGAAGAAGGCCGGTTCGATCGTTGAACAAATGCGTGAACTCCTCCACGTACGTCGGTCGAACTCGTGGAATGAGAATGTCGTCCAAGTCAACAAATGTTATGAACTCCGTCGATTCCTACACTTGTTTGCTACTCAAAAGGTTTAGGCTACCTTGTAATAGAGTAAACAATCGGTTTGCGCGGCTGCCTGGCTTCGAAACTCGACGTTGAGATTCGGATTGAAGTCGCTCTCGTCGATGTGGCCAAGTTTTATCCGCGGCCAAGGCTGCGCCTTGTTTAAAGTTTCGAGTATGTACCTTGATGGCGATGTGCCCTGCTCGTTCGTGCATTCGAAGCATCTCATAAAGGTTCGCAATCATGCTCCTGTAAGTGGGCAATGAAAGGTCTGTTTCAAAGATTCAGTGAAAAATGCCACAAAGAGGGCATCGCAATGATATCGCGGTGAAGTAGGCACATAAAAGATTTTGTTTGTTTCATTCTGATTGTAAACCAATTCGCTCTTGAATACAACAATTCCGTCTTTTTGTGTGAGGACTTACCGAATGTAGACGTTGACGAAGGCTCCATAGTGAGTGTAGGTGTGAATGTTGAAGAGGAGCTGCTGCCACTGTTCATAGGCGAAGAGCGGCGAGATGCATGCGACGACAGAGCGCTTCTTCGAGTCAGCCACTCGATGGGGAATCTGACTTCTCCGCTGTCTTCAGACAAGTTCTCAAACCTCAATGTAGGAGTCTCCAAGTGAAATTCCGAGCTTCTTCGTCTTCGGCAAGACCTGCCCGATGGCTGTGTAGGCGAGCCAGTTACACACATTGTGTGGCGTAACTCGTCTGATCTAAACCGTTGTCTACTAGTAGTGGCACTGGCATGAGCATATAAGAGGTTGAAGGAAAGCTTTGTTGGACACATGAAACGTAAGCTTAAATCTGACAACACTCCCGTTTTGTGGAAGATGTCAAAGGGACCGAAGGAATTTAGCCATTTAGCCAAAATTTTCTTTGTTATCCCGTCGATGCCAAATATAGCATTTTTTCTAGATGGTTGTGTTTCTATTGTGAAAGAGTTAAACAGATACACAATAAAGACCTGACGGACCAAGCGATATTGTTGAAAGTTCGTACAAATGGCTGATGACTGAACCATTACCGACCTTCAGGACTTCGATGTGATTGCGCCCATCTTCGTCCCAGGCAATCACCGTCAGGTTCCTATTCCGAAACTCGACCTCGAGGCTCGCTGTGAAGAGGAAGGCAACAGCATTCTTGCCCAGGCTGGTCACTTCTCGATTTCTGTTGACGGACCAAACCTTTTCGAATTCGGATAGTAGGTAGTCGATATCAAGGCCAAATCTAAGGAATCGGTCGGTATCTTCTTGGCCGGGAACCCTCTCTCAGCTATGAGCCTCCAGTGAAAGGCATTGAACAACAAGAGGATGATGAGGACGATTAACAATGGGCTTAAGACGATGACCTGAAAGAAGAGACTAATTTGAAGACCTGTGAAGACCTTCACGGAAAGGCTATTGAAAGGAAAACTTGCAAACCTTGAGGACGAAGGGTGGCTGGAGTCGCCAGACGCCAAAGGCTAAGAGGGAAACGCGTCTCATCCGGGGGCCTTGGCGGATCGAAGGCGCTCGCGCGCGCGTAAACGACGCAGAGCTCCCACTATCCAAACCCCGATCGCCGCACTGGCCTCTTCGACGGCCCGGATGACGCTGCTAGGAAGGATCGAACGCGGTTAGCCTGCCTGAAAAAATCAAAGCTAAAGGAGGCTCAGAGAACTACAATTAGAGGCATCTAAAGTCTAGAACAAATGCGGAACACGTGAAACATCTCGTGCATAACGCATCTAAATCGTTCTTGAAGCCTGAATACATGGGTCGTTGATTGTGAGCACAGAGAAGCTAAGGCCAACAAACAAGCGGTAAAGGAATGAATAACTCAAGCAAACCAGCTGAAACATAAGACACGCCAAGGATAGACGAGAAGAGTCCATGGAACATCAGGATCGGGGAAAGTGGAAGATATAAGCAGAGGAAGAAGCCAACAAGTCTGATGAAGGGTGGCGGACCTGCTAAGAGTTATCTCGAGCTCAAAATCTTGTAAGACAAAATCGCAGCTCGGGGGCGTTTTTGCGCCCTTCATGCTTGAGTTGTCAAGAGCGGCTTTTTGTATGCAAGAGGTTTCCTGGTACTCAGAAGGAGAAGTCAAAAAAGGGAGTAGAAGAAGAACGTTAGCAGTCCCGTTCACTTCAGACACACAGAGCGCTTGCTCCTTCCAAATGGCGGCTTTCGGCAACAAGTAGACCTTCAACCAACCGCGCGAAAGCGTTGCTTCAACCCCACGAAGTAGATTTGTGTAGATTCTGCGATCGTGAGGATTTCCAGTTTGGGCAGAACAGCGAAGATGCTAGTGAAGACGCGTCAAGGTCCGCAAATAACCCGTTCATCCCTCTCTTCGCTTGCTTCACAAAGCAAGAAGGACACTTTACTGACCTTGACTTGGCTGTTTTGTTTTGTTTTGCTCATTGATTTTTTTTGTTTTGTCGACAATTTTGATCCTCTTGCCTCAGGTGAAAGTGGTGTTTATGATGCTCTAGTGCTGCAGACACAGCCTGCTAGCGATGGTCTTCGTTCGACCACGGTCTCCTCATCATTCACCGATTAGACTTCGTTGTTCAAAAATAAAGGGAAATGTAAGTTGCTCATCAAAGCAATTGAAGCTCGACCCTAAGCACCATGTCAGTTTAGTCTTTCATAACTTAACGTTCTTCCAAAACATAAAATATTGTACTTGAAAGTCGTAAAAGCAAGGTGATGGTGAGGACGACTTTCTATGGGTCCGACCCATTTCGTCTTTTATTGCCCTTCACGGGTCCGCGCAACGCACGTAACAACCTGACAACCCATAAGACTCTACAAATCCCTTCGTCAATCCTTTTGACTTTCTCCAAAGAATTGCGTTTCATTAGTTTATCTTTTTGAAGCTTTTATAACCAAGTCTATTGAGTGGCGTGTTCCCTGGGTTAAAATAGAGTTTTCAGATGTCGCTTCCGATCTTTCTACTGGCTCCTTGGTTCACCATCTATTTGATTCTTCACTGTCTAAGCGTTGACAACTTAATACCATATCACGACCTCGACCCGATTGTTCAAAGAGTTCGACAACTTTCTGAAGAAGTATGTTTCATTCCCTAGACTTATTTCACTGCTTGGAAACATGACAATGCTGCTCTTCATGACGTCTGATTTCAGATTTCAATGGACGTTCTTCGAGAGCATCGCGCACTTCGGGATTTCATCGAACAGCTGAAGACACGCAAAAAACCACCACTCATTTACTTCGTAAACAACCATCTTGGTACCATTGTTGTTTTAGTATGATTCGAGCAATCTCAACCAAATGGACAATCTCTTTTGTAATATCCAAGGCTACAACGGTGTAAGAGAACGGGTGAGATCGTCCTTGGCGTTGACTCCTTCAAGATTGTGGGCATCGCTTTTGATCACCAAGCAGAAAGAGGGCTTCGCCAACGGCATCCTGACATTCTAACCGTGACGGTGGACTTTCAGACGCTTCGAGTAAGTGCCGATACAGCCCATCCAGATTGTAACGTAGTCTGTATCATTGAGTACAGCAAACCGTTCAGGAGAAACTGCTAACTGACTCGACGCTGGACCGCTTCGTTTTCTATCAGCTCGTGCTTCTGTTGAGAGACAGAATTGGAGCTGTCATCGCTGAGAGACGTGTTGATTTCTGGGTGAGTTTCATATTCTCCAAATTCAATGTGGTTACGGAGCAGAGCGATTTCTTGTTTTGACTTTTCTTTGGCAAGACCATTTTCAGGTGATGCAGCAGGACTCGATTTGGACGCAGAACTTCCTTGATCGTGAAGTGGAAAAGCAATTCGAGGACGCCTTATTCGTTTTCGACGCAGTCGGTAATGGAATGGTTGGTGCTTGAATATGATTCACTTGGGTTTAGCCCGAATACGATCGCTTGAGGAATTGGGTCTGTGGTTCTACTTTCTTCGTGCGTGGTGGTCGACGATCGGCAGCTTTTCTTGAATGGGTTTGTCGGTTTCAATCATTTCAGGACCGCTAAAATTGTCCTTCAGGTTGCAATGGAGATGACGCGCCGCTACTCGCCCGACTCGGCCTTAATGACACACCACTGCCGACATCCTGGCAATCGCTGTGCACGGATGTCTCACGAGTTGGTTGTTCCTTATCTTTGAGGGAAGTTTGAAGGCTCGTCTCGAACTCGGATTGGTTCCGTGGCTCGCGACTTCGACTGCCAGCCCAACTCCAAGTGGATCATAAGGAAGAGGGTGTGCCAAAGATCGAACTCTTGAGAAGGGCAAACCTTCACTTCGTCGATGAACGAGGACGATGCAACGCTACTGCTGTCAAACGAATTCCGTAAGAGTTTCCCATTTCGCCAACGGTGCAACCTCCTGGCATCCATGAGATTATTTCAAGCACTATACATATTTCACTTGAAACAGCGTCGCATTTCACAAAGTGTTTCAGAATCTCACTTCGAGAAGCGGTGCCCGAGTTTCGACGCTTTTACGCAGACGTGGCTGATGAGCGATGGGAGTTCGAGAATCGAGCACTGTCACTCGATTGGTGGTACGTTTCAGTTTTCGTTCTTCAATCCCTGACTGCCGTAGGTTGCACTCGAAGCTAGCTCTCGACCCCGACTACACGCGCTACTTCCTTCACGTTAAGGACCAACTTATTGATTGATTTATATGCTCGGTTTCATTGATTCTCTTTAGTCAAACACACGGGTAAACGTCATTATCAAGCGAAAGCGTCCGTGAGATTGTACAAGTCAGGAGCTAAAGGTCGACTGAAAGGATTCTGAAGTTTCACGACTCTCATGGGAAGAACGTCGAGGAATCAGCTGAGATTGAGGATAAAAGGAAGAGATGAGGAAGCCATTCGTCGCGTCCTCGCTCTCCTTTGCTCCTCTTTTCATTGCCGTTCATTCACCTGATTGTCGTGCACTATAAAAGTTTACTCACCTACGTTCGAGGTTATTCACGAGAACATAACTCCACTAAATTACTAACACATTTAGTCCGACAGAAACATGCATATGCGTTAACGATCAAATGATATGTAGCTCTTGCTGTACCAAATGGCGAAACCGACTAAACACCTTTTTTGCTCAGGAGCAAGCTAACATTTGGTGTTGACCAAAGCTCAGTCGCCGCTCCTCATCGTAACTGATCCCAACTCATTTGGATAGAGTTTCTATGTGCAAAAACACCACGACTTGTTTGCTTCACTCTCTAGACCACATCGTGGGGATCTTGGCCAAGTAGGCAACGCGGATGCCTCCAACTAGTAGCGCGAAAGCGATGCTTCACTCCTCGTGGAGTAGATTTTGGTGTAGATTCTGCGATCGTGAGAATTTCCCGTTTGAGCAGAATAGCAAAGATGTTAGTGAAGACGCTCAAGGTCCGCGAATGACCCATTCGCCCCTCTTCGCTTACATTTCAAAGCGGGAAGGACACTTTACTGATCTTGGCTTGGCTGTTTTGTTTACCTTGATCACCTTACTCTTGTAGAAGTTTCCGTGTCTGTCACTGCCCATACGTGATGGTCTTCGTTCTTCGATCTCGTTCTCCTCACCATTCACCGGCCAGACGGTGCCCAAAAACGAAGGGACATGTGAGTCAATATGAATTGTGCTTAAAAGGCCTCGAAGGTTGGTTGGGAAGTGCACAACAGGGATTGAAGCAGCTATTGCGATACATTTAGACTCTCCTTCTTATCATTTCTCTGAAACAGAAAGATCTTGAAAGCCGAGAAGACAATGTAGCGGTGAAGACCTCGACGGTCATCCCTGTTCCATCTTTGATGGCCTCTCATGAGTCCCGTGCAATTCACGTAACTACCTGAATGTGACACACAAAGAGTTTCACTAATCCCTTTGCACTCCCCTTCGCGCTCTTCTCAGGGTGCAGTGAAGAGGTGATGTGTTTCGTTGCTTGAGGTTTTGAAGTTCGTTTAATCAAGTCTATCACTTGTCGCGCCCTGAAGGTAAAACTGTTTTCAGATGTCGCTTCTTGTTTTCTTGCTGGCTCCTTGGTTTGCCGTCCATTTGACTCTCCATCGCTTGAGCCTGGACGAGTTGCCTTACAACGACATCGACCCGATTGTTCAACGAGTTCGGCGACTATCAGAAGACGTCGGTTTCAAAACTTTGCTTGTTTAAAGCTTACAAAATTTCACCAGTAGTCTCATGTAGGCTCTTTTACAGATTTCAATGGACGTTCTTCGAGAGCATCGCGCGTTGCGGGATTTCATGGAACAGCTGAGGACCCGCAGGAAGCCACCACTCATTTACTTTGTTTGCAACCATCTTGGTAGCATTGTTGTTTTAGTATGATTCGAGCAATCTCAACCAAATGGACAATCTCTTCTGCAATATCGAAGACTACAACGGGGTGAGAGAACGAGTGAGTGCATCTTGGAAGTTACTCTTTCAAGATTGTCGGCATCGCCTTTGATCGCAAAGCAGAAAAGGAACTACGACAACGGCATCCGGATATCATTACCGTGACGGTGGACTTTCAACCTCTTCGAGTAAGTTCTAAGACCGCTGATCGTCCTTTCAACGTTCCGAATAACATGGAGTACCTCAAAGCGTTTAGGAGAAACTGCAAACTGGCTCGACGCTGGACCGCTTCGTCTTCTATCAGCTCATTCTCCTATTGCGAGACCGAATCGCCGCCGTTATAGCCGAGAGAGGCGTTGATTTTTGGGTGAGTTTCATATTCTGCAAATTCAAAGCGGTAGCGGAGCGCAGTGATTTGATGTGCTCTCGGCGATTAGACCGATTTCAGGTGAGTCACTCAGTCGACAGCTTTTGCTGTACCAAACCGTGGCGAAGCCGACTAAAGGCCTTGAAGCCCAATAGATAGCAAACCCTTGGTGTTGACCACAGCACAGTCGCCGCCCTTCACCGTCACGGGCTGGCCGGCATCCCAATTAGTGTAGTCATTTGGATAGAGCTGCACGATATTTTCAAAACTTTTTGTGTAACTCACATATTCCTTGTTGTCCCAGTACCAACATCCATCGGAGCCATCGCGTCGGAGTCCGATCCAGAAGGGGAGATACGCGTTGCCAATTGTACCGGCGTTCAGGGCAATGGCTGAGGGAACTCCAGGGAAATGGACTACTTACTCTTGAGGAAGGCCTCTTTGTCAGCGCTGTAGATCGTCGACAATGTGTAGCCTTGCTGTGAGCAAGCAAGACTCGCACCATCGAAACCGGTGTGAACGTCCTGGAAACCTTGTTTGTCTTCAGAAGTGACCAACTCCAGAAAGAAGAACGCAAACGCCCGTCTTCGTGCATCCGCCAGCCGGAGTGAACTGTGTGAAGTCGCGTGGACAGAAGCAGTTCACTGAAGATTCTCCACAATATCAGGAACACGAACCATCCGGGAGGAATTGTCGAAGATCGTTGACCAAGTTGTCGTCATCCTTCGTCTCGTAGCACGGGAAGCCGAGACTCAACGTTGGGAAGCCACCAGCACCAGTCAACCTGTTAAGTCCAACTTTCTGAAGGCGTTCAAACCTGACAGCCACTGAGATGATCGACCAGCCGTTGGCCTTGAAGCGTGCTACCGTCTTGCAGGGATCATCGTCGGCTCTATCTCTGAAGAAACAATCAATTGATCTTAGAGGCTAACCGGGCACTGCAGATTTTCTGTTCCGTGGAGAAGACGATGACAGCCTTGGGAGCAATCGACCGGGCTCCGGATCCTTGGAAGAGGGTCTCCACCTTTCCGAGACCACTGAAAGATTGACACATGTCATTGAAAGAAACAAAACGTCTGATTACTCGGCCAGATTGTAGGAGTCAGCACTGAGATAGTGAAGGCCTTGAAGGGCACCTCGCAAGTCACTTGGCCGTTGGATGGCGGTTAGGTTCGCGACGACCGTCGCCTGTTCGTCGAGATGAAGTATTAAAAACAAAGTCTCACATTTGCTCCGACGTTGATTAGAGCAAGTCGTGTCTGACGATCGCCGAGACCCAGCTGCACTTCATATTGGAAGAAGTCGAGGGCAAAACCGATAAGCTGAAAATGAAGGTTTGAACGAAGCGACATACATTGTTGAAGCCGTCTGCACCAGCACTCTTCGTAGAGTCGAAGAGGACGGCTAAGTCGAGCCAGACGTTCTGGGTGTTATTCGAGCAAGCTCGTTCCTGTACCAGATATTGTAGTCCATCTAGATAATGCCATACCTGATGCGTCTGAGCTTTCACTTGGCGACGAATACTCCATTCCGTAGTTTCGCTGAATGATTCGGTGGTTCCTGTAGTTGGGCCTTCACTTTCTGATCCTGTAGTGCCACTACTCAATGTACTTCCGAATGGTGGATTTGATGCGTTCGATCCTTCAGTAGTAAGATCAGCAAAGCCTGCAACCAGTATTTCTGAGTTTTTACCGGCACTTACATTGAGCAGTGACCGACGAGAAAATAGCGCAGAGAAGAACAACGACAGCTACTACTTGCCTCATTTCTCCAGTACTGTACTGGTTGTCTACTTCACCCAACCGTCTTCAATGCACTGATTGTGAGACGATATTTATAGGGATTCGCTAACAGTTCCGAATTCTTATCTGCTGCTGCCTTTTAATCCTGGCCAAAGGGTGGGGCGTTGGCCTTTCTCTCCCCTCAATGATGTCAGAGCAAGAAGACGAAAAAACCTTTTCGCATTTGTCAATCAGGTCACACCCTTTGAAATCCGCTTTGATAGCACTGCCACCTGTCTATGATCTTTAGATTTCCTTTCAGAAGAAATCGTAGCGAAGCCAGTTGGTCTTTCGTTCTCGACCCTTGACAAACGAAAGTGATGACGCGGTGCCTTTCAGTTGTAGTCGTTTTGCTAGGACATCCACAGCGCAGTAGTTTGTATTGCCGCAAAGAAAAGGCTAGAGTGTTTGATTTCGAGACAGCCTGTGCTTGTATGGCGGTTGTTACTTCCTTGCAGAGAGACTCTTTTTCCAGTCGCCTTGCCTGTTTGCTCTTTGTTAGCGTTCATCTAGACAAGGGGATTACGCGTCGGAAGCCGTGTGAGTCGTTCCTGATGGCGCACGACGACACTGGTGAGACTCTGCCAACATTCCCGCAATCAAAGAAAGTCATGTCGGCTTAGTCGAAGGAAACTGGGTATTCTGCGAGTCAGTCTTTGTTGTAGTTGTTGAAGTTCTCAAACTTTTAATGAATTTGGATTAGCACAAGTTTCAGCGTCTCATCAATGCGCAAACTTTATTTGTGTTTCGATTCCCAGTCGTTTCGTGTCGTAACTCTCACCTCAAATGAGCCGGCTCCGTGTCAATCGCTGTCGTCGCATACATAGCTTACGAGTCGCAATCTCGTGATGTCTTTCAAGAGGAAGCCAAAATGAGATTTCTTTTCAAAGCAGACGGAAAATCATCATGAAGAAGAACGATTCAAGCAAGTCCCAAGATAGACAAAAACGCCTCCAAATATGTTTCACGATGCTTCTGAATGCATTAGGTGGTACAAGCATGCCAGCGGTGAATCGTTCGAAGCAAGCGTCTTCGCATTTCAATTCCAGTTGAAACTCACGACAAAAACGCTTCAAAACAGAAATCGCACGGAGTAAACGAACGTGCATATATTGAGCTTCCTGGTGTGAGTGCCTCAGCGGGGGTCGCCTCCAGACCTGAAGGGGGGACGCCATCGGGCGGGTCGCCGGCCGTGCTGTCACCATGACGACGTTGAGGGGCGCGTGGCCGCCGAGCGACGGGCGCCCACCGCTGCTTCACCTTCTCTTTGGCGTCCCCCACTCGACTCTCTTCCTCTCCCTCCCTCTCCTTCTTCGCCTGATGTGCTTCTCGAGAAACTTCTCATTTTGACTCACGAATATTCACTGAAACTAACAAGCTGAAAACGCCAAAAAAGGCGTCATGGCGGGCAGCACGACGCTCGCCGACCGCTACATCCTCACGAGGCGACTCGGCGATGGAACCTTTGGAGAGGTGGTCTTGGCGAAGAAGATCGACACTGGCGACAAGGTTGCTATCAAAAGGTTGGCTACTTTTTCAAACTATTGCTTGCATTTTTTTGTAAAAACGAGGTTTCAAGATTTGCTGATTAGTTAGAAGTGAAACTGCAACTGCTTCGAACTTTGTCTTGGCCTGTTGGTTTTGCTAAAGCAAGCTCTCTCAGAACCGAAAGGACGTTGTGGGTGGTAGCTGTGTGATGGAAATAAAATTTCCGTTTTGCCATCAAGAGATAGAGGGAGATGCTGACTAAACAGAACGGGAAGCCTAGGCAACGGCTCTGGCGTAGATCTCCGATTTTGTGCGTGCTCTTTAGCTTGCGTTCGAAGAAATTCCCTTGAGAGTTTTGCTATTCCCTTCAGCAGTCGATGATGAAAGTGCTTCTCGATAGCTTTCGTAAAGGTTGTTGAGCTTGTCTGCGAGAGACCTTTCATGGCTTGAAGAGGGATGGAGGAAACGCAGTAATAGCCCTCTCGCTCGCCGTTCGAATATGTGGCGATACACTTTCCTCACTCTCGTCGACTACCTCGAACTCTCACAGCCTCTCTCAAAAGCCGTCGTTAGGGAGTCCCGTCCACATGAAGGGAGAGACAGAGGTGAAGGTAAAAACTTGTACCAGTAACTACATTTAGCCCTCACAAGGGAAGGTCATCTAGCGAATGTGGGCTAAAAATACGGGACCTAGACCCCCTGGTGCAGTTTTTCACGC